>SDVV010033080.1:0-11342 GCA_016164225.1 Gammarus roeselii
TATATATCATCCGCAAAACATCAACTGAACCAACTGGCAAACTCCGTCCATTTGTTCCTAACAACTTTAAACCTTGACCCAATACACTAGTATTCACCTCCCTGACCACTCCATCCATATAGCGATTGAACAGCCAAAGAAATATGAGTCTCGCGTTGAATGAGAACCAAGCCCTCACCACTCACTCTACTTAGGCACCTTTCCTACTGCCAACATCGCAGCTCCCTCTACAAACGCCTCCCTGTCGACCTCATCGATGGCTTTTCGGATCCTTGATGGCCTTAAACATATCGTTTCCCTTTGCTCAGAATTGACATCCTTGCAAAAATCTGTCGGCCGGCCCCTACCACTCTCATAACCACACTGTTAAGAGGCAATCGCATTATCCGTGGTCTCAAATCCTTTGCTTTAGGCATTCTCCCATACAACTTACCCACCAAAGAATCAAAGTGATAGCAAAGACAAAAAGCAATACCAAACGCACTTGTAGAAGCGTCATGTAGAAGTGCCCTCTGGGGGACGGACCTGTACTTATTCACCAATTAATTCATCACTAGTGGGATTTATGTTTTTGCATTATGCCGCAAAGTAACTGCCAATAGAAATAAAATAAATTTACCTTGGCCACGGATTGTCTTTATTTAATAGGGCAGCTGATGCTGCCACCTAGTGAACAGACCTGAATTCTACTGACGGAATACAAATAACGAGTTCAACGAGAGCCAGCGCGTGTTGGTGTAGTTTCTTGTCCTAGCTAATACCTCTCAAGAATGAACTACCCAGACAATCTAAACTGCACGCAACCACTTGCCACTCTAAAATATGCTGAATTTCTAAACAATGTTGCAATTACCTTAGTGATTGTAGTACGCGCTCTCAATCCTAAGCAACGTCGTACTCGACCGCGCTGCATCACCAATTTACCGGGTATGCGATACGAATTATGAGAGATCAGGCGGAGCAAGAACTCAACCCAAACCAGAACCAGGTATCTTATTCCTTGAGACTCTGCTAGTACTGATGTCTCCTGCAGCGCGTGGTAAATGGAACTTTGCAGCTAATGGAGTGCAAGTGGACGGAAAGGACTGCAAACATTCAATAATTGCGCTCCGAGTGCGCAGCCATTCGAACAATGATGCTCCAGTAGCCAAAGGGCGTTACTTATGGCCGAGTAGAGAGTTGAAAAAGTCGGGCCTCAAGTTGGAAAAGTAAAATTTCGGGTGGGAAAACTCAAGCCTCGGGTGGAGCAAGTCAATCTCCCCGTTGAAAAAAATCAGCCTACAAGATGGAAACGTCGAGGATTGAGTTAACTCGACATTTCATTTCGAAACCCGATTCCTTCAACTCAAAACTCGACCACTCTTGGCATTCGAAATTTATTTATCCGGAAAGTTCAATTGACTTTTGGTAGGTGAACATTTCGATCTGATATGAAACGGACATTTAATTTTCAACAGGTAGCGAGAATGTCGCACAGTTGACTTGGGGATTTGGTCCCTTTTGTTCATTGTTCCTGTATTGTAGGCCTAGCCTCTCTGCCTCTCAGTCATTATATAAACTGTCCCAATTGGTGGGTGAGATAGAGAGAAGTGATAGGCGTGCCGTTCCCCTCTTAGCGAAGGGTAGCATCTGGTACGTGGTCACAGAAGGAATTTTTTACAGAGATTTGGGAATTTTAATTGTATTTTGGTATAATGACATGCTGCCAAACTACAGAAATATCAAAATACACATATGCTTTGTACTCAGTTTTCGTCAGCGTGAGCTGTTTCGAAGACAATCTTTGCTACTTAAATATACTGAATATTATTTTATAACTAAGGTTTGTGAGTAAATTCACCCTTACATCATCAATCGATGAACATTTTTGGAAGACACCCTCTTCTCTTAATTGTTCAGTATGTCAAGACATCAAAACGTTACATCGGAGTATTCACTTAATCATGATAATTTACTATTCAAACTGGCAGTTAATAAGACTGAAAGTAGAAAATGTCCAACATGAGGTGGTACATTACATTCACTCACATAATGCATGTTTGGCATACGAGAACAATTTTTCCAACTAACTGAGTAGTTAACATGACATGTTACCTTTGTACAGAAAAAAACACTTTCAATAAGTGTGAAAGATAGTCTAATAATTAAACAGGTTTCTACATGACAAAGAGAACACAAAATTGAATGAACGAACAGAAGAAATAATTAAATGAAAGTATCCTTAAAATGGCACTGATGAATAACAAACAGTCGACGGTGAATTGAATAAAGGAAGTAAATTGAAGTTGAAGAAAGGTTGCACGTTTAAGTTCGACCAAGTATATTTTTTAGCCTCCGTTCAAAGGTACCCAAGCCTACACTCGTCATTATATCTTTTGTAATCGAATCCCAAGTTTAGGCAGCACTTTCAACTACAGAGTTGAAACTATCTAGACGAGTTATGGTGCATCTGCAACTACACATTGTCACGAAGATTATGCGTAGGTTTATTTCTCATGAAATAGATCGTTATCAATGGGAGTTAATTCATCCAAAGCTTTGTATACAAACACTGCCGCAGAAAAAATAACCATGTGACACAGTGGGAGAATATTCCACTGACAAAGAGAGGCAGAGTGAGGTCACGTCTGCTGGCATATGATAATGTTCTAATGACAGGCTTTCGACTATGAATGATAGGTAATATGCTTCTTTTGAAGATAGAAGCATGCACGTTTATACAATAATTCAGAAAGGAACGTAGCATGAAAACTTCTGCGGGAGTCATAAGACAATTTCGAATTTTGTAACGTATACCACACAATTTTGATCGTGTGCCGGCAACAAAAGAAACGTGATCTATCCAGCTAAGTCTTTGATCCACTATTAGCCCAAGAATGTTGTTTTTGCAACCTATGCAGCTGAGTAACATTTCAATTAGACATGCACGTAAGAAATTGGTATTTTCCTCAAGGAAAATATCATAGCCGCGTCTTGTCGACATATGGCGCTAACTTATTGGATGTGAATCTGTTTGAAATGTTGACCAATTGATCATTCATATTAGCAATAGCATCATTCGTTTTCTTTCGGTCGTAGAAACTAGTATCATCTGCAAAAAGAACATGGGTGTGCCTAGCCTCTTCATATACGAAACCGTAACTCGGTGCCGTGGCTCGAACACCCAACCTGTCGCACCAGAGACGCAATCGCTCTCGACCAACGCGGCTAAGTAAAGACATAAAAAAGATTACCAACCCTCTACTTCCAGGGCGCTTCACCGACACCGCCGTCCGAAGCTCTATCGACGGACTGGTAAACGCTTCTGAAGCCGCCGGGGACATGGCCAGGAACATCGCTACCACCTTCGTCAGGGTGTGGACGGACACTGGCGACGCCATGGGCACTCTGGCGGGCAACCTCGCCGACAGCAGTGTTCAGCTGGCGAGGGACGCTGGCGGAGTCTGGCGAGGTGTCACCAGGAACGCCATCAGAGCCCTGACCAAGTGGGAACCCAACGACCGCCCGGAACGATACCGCGGATAACACGCCACCTCAATTCAACAAGTGCCACACCGTCAAGCCGTAGGGTGTCAGTGGTTGTCTTATTAGACTCTATGATTATTTCGTCAGACAGGAGTGTTCCTGTAAATGTTGTGATTGTCTCATTATAATGAGTTATCGTTACATCAAGCTGAGCAATTTTCTCAGTCTGAGTTATTGTCCAGTTTGTTTTGTGAAGGTCTCATTCAGCTGAGTAGTAGCCTCGTCAGGTTTAATGAGTGTCCTATTAGGCTGAACGATGTTTTCGTTGGGCTTAGTAGTCGAACTGTCAGACAGGGATTTAACCTTCAGGCTTATTGATGGTCTCGTTAGGCTTCGTGGTGTCAAGTTAGGTTAAATGGTTGCCAGTAAAGGCATAATTGTTGCCCTATAAAGTTTTACCTATCCAACACATAGCAATTGTTAATTTTCCAATAAATATAGCATATCAGTTTATCATCACCGGAAATTTGCAGAGTCAGCGGTTGTTTGACAACATTTGGAGAATATAATATTGATGTTATGCTCCGAGTAATGGTATGCTTACATCATCAATGCCCCAATATAATATTGATGTTATGCTCCGAGTAATGGTATGCTTACATCATCAATGCCCCAATATAGTATTGATAATATGCTCCGAGTAATGGTATGCTTACATCATCAATGCCCCAATATAATATTGATGTTATGCTCTGAGTAATGGTATGTTTACATCATCAATGCCCCAATATAATATTGATATTATGTTCTGAGTAATGGTATGCCTACATCATCAATGCCCCAATATAATATTGATGTTATACTCTGAGTAATGGTATGCTTACATCATCAATGCCCCAATATAATATTGATGTTATACTCTGAGTAATGGTATGCTTACATCATCAATGCCCCAATATAATATTGATGTTATACTCTGAGTAATGGTATGCTTACATCATCAATGCCCCAATATAATATTGATGTTATACTCTGAGTAATGGTATGCTTACATCATCAATGCCCCAATATAATATTGATGTTATACTCTGAGTAATGGTATGCTTACATCATCAATGCCCCAATATAATATTGATGTTATACTCTGAGTAATGGTATGCTTACATCATCAATGCCCCAATATAATATTGATGTTATACTCTGAGTAATGGTATGCTTACATCATCAATGCCCCAATATAATATTGATGTTATACTCTGAGTAATGGTATGCTCACATCATCAATGCCCCAATATAATATTGATGTTATACTCTGAGTAATGGTATGCTTACATCATCAATGCCCCGGTCTTATACAAGTTAGCCAATAATTAGGTATTAATTAGATGAATTTGGTGTAATCGTACGCCAGTTAACACCATTTATTTTTTGTGTTTTTTCGTGAATGTTCAGAAAGTCCTTGCCAGCGAATACTTTTTCTGATGTATTAGTCTCTCCTGATGTATTAGTCTCTCCTGATGTATTAGTCTCTCCTGATGCATTAGTCTCTCCTGATGTATTAGTCGCTCCTGCTGTATCAGTCTCTCTTGATGTATTAGCCTCTCCTGATGTATTAGTCTCTCCTGATGTATTAGTCTCTCCTGATATATTAGTCTCTCCTGCTGTATCAGTCTCTCCTGATGCATTAGCCTCTCCTGATATATTAGTCTCTTCTGATGTATTAGTCTCTCCTGATGTATTAACCTCTCCTGATGTAATAGTCTCTTCTGCTGTATCAGTCTCTCCTGATGTATTAGTCTCTCCTGATGTATTAGTCTCTTATGATGTGTTAGTCTCTCCTGATGTATTAACCTCTCCTCATGTATCGGTCTCTCCTGATGTATTAGTCTCTCCTGAAGTATTAGTCTATCCTGATGTAGTAGTCTCTCCTGATGTATTAGTCTCTCCTGATGTATTAACCTCTCCTGATGTATTAGTCTCTTCTGCTGTATCAGTCTCTCCTGACGTATTAGTCTCTCCTGATTTATTAGTCTCTCCTGATGTATTAGTCTCTCCTGATTTATTAGTCTCTCCTGATGTATTAGTCTCTCCTGATGTATTAGTCTCTCTTGATGTATCAGTCTTTCCTGATGTATTAGTTTCTCCTGATGTATTGGTCTCTCCTGATGTATTAGTCTCTCCTGATGTATTAGTCTCTCCTGATGTATTAGTCTCTCCTGATGTATTAGTCTCTCCTGATGTATTAGTCTCTCCTGAAGATATTCAAATAGTTATATACGCACGAAATAATAAAAAATGTTCAAATACTCATCTATATTCCCTTACCAACTGCGAAAGCTGTTTCCTCCTATTCTGGTGGGTGGCAGGGTTAGACTCTCACAGAAGGGTGAGATGCCCAACCTGCCGGGAAACATGAGAACCGCTTCTGCATTGCAGCAGAGGTGACTATGGAACATTATTTAGTGACAAATATCAATCGACACAAAGCATTATCCCATTCCTTAGCTGCTGGAAGGATATCTACGGGTCTGCGGATTGCATCGTAGTTTATACGACCGATATATTAAAAAAACTTCTTCGTGTTTCTTTAAACGAGCAGTGGCGTTTTCAGGTCTCGATATATAATTTTCCACAAAAAACAATCAATTTACGCTACTTTGACATCTACAATGAATGTTACCGTTGTCAAGTGAGTCGTCCTTTAGATATGTCGAAATCTTGGACGCCTCTTTCTCGAGGACCAATCATTCGTAACTACTTCGGGTACCATGAATGTTGTGAGCGATACCTTTAGTTACCTTTAGTTACCTTTAATTACTCTGGCTTAGTTACGCGTTACGATACTAGACAAAACATACGGCAAAAACTGAGAATAGTTAAATAGGTGCATTCCAGACCACGCCCCATCACATCCACAGTACGTGATCCTACCGGATTGGTTCAGTAGGGCTATTTTTTCCGATATGTCCTCTAACCACATCGAGGATACGTGACGGAAAGCATCTCGACCTTCGAAGCCTTGAGCCGAAGCCGTCCTTTGCGCTGTGGATAATAAAAAACGAGACTAGCAGCATAAAAGAAGCAACTCCCTAAACATACTTCGACTGCTTAGTGTTCGGTGTGCTGAGGAGCAGAGAACAGTCATCAGTGAACTGTGTTCTTCGAGACTTGGAGAAACAAACTGAAGGTAAAAGTCTAATCTGCAAACATGATATCGCAGCATTTCACGTTTGTATGAGTTTCAAAGTCATCAACAACTTCCTTTACTTTTCGCTCTAATCCATTTCAACGAAATTATGATGTATGCTTTATGGATGATCTTTTTGATAGAGTGTATACTCTAGTCAGCCCGCGTGGAATCATTAGATTAGCTGATGGCCTTCTATTGTGTGAGCTATGGTCAGAGTTTATTTTGGTGTCAAGCCCGTTGGGATACGATTTACATCAGCAGAAAAGTTCTTTTATTTATATATAAATCGATTGTTATTCATCAAATGTTCATAAAAAGTGTGGATATTTTTCACAATTTACAGGCCCGATGGATCATGATGCCGTAATGTTGACTACGTAAGAAAGCTAATCATTACTAATCAACTAAGCATTACTCATCAACAAAGCATCACTCATCAACTAAGCATTACTCATCAACAGAGCATCACTCATCAGCTAAGCATCACTCATCAACTAAGCATCACTCATCAACAAAGCATCACTCATCAACTAAGCATCACTCGTCAACAAAGCATCACTCATCAACTAAGCATCACTCATCAACTAAGCATCACTCATCAACTAAGCATTACTAATCAACTAAGCATCACTCATCAACAAAGCATCACTCATCAACAAAGCATCACTCATCAACTAAGCATCACTCATCAACAAAGCATCACTCATCAACTAAGCATTACTAATCAACTAAGCATCACTCATCAACAAAGCATCACTCATCAACTAAGCATTACTTATCAACAAAGCATCACTCATCAGCTAAGCATTACTCATCAACAAAGCATCACTCATCAACTAAGCATTACTCATCAACTAAGCATCACTCATCAACAAAGCATCACTCATCAACTAAGCATCACTCATCAACAAAGCATCACTCATCAACAAAGCATCACTCATCAACTAAGCATCACTCATCAACTAAGCATCACTCATCAACTAAGCATTACTAATCAACTAAGCATCACTCATCAACAAAGCATCACTCATCAACTAAGCATTACTCATCAACAAAGCATCACTCATCAGCTAAGCATTACTCATCAACAAAGCATCACTCATCAACAAAGCATCCCTCATCAACTAAGCATTACTCATCAACAAAGCATCACTCATCAACTAAGCATTACTCATCAACAAAGCATCACTCATCAACTAAGCATTACTCATCAACAAAGCATTACTCATCAACAAAGCATCACTCATCAACAAAGCATCACTAATCAGCTAAGCATTACTCATCAGCTAAGCATTACTCATCAACAAAGCATCACTCATCAACAAAGCATCACTCATCAGCTAAGCATTACTCATCTACAAAGCATCACTCATCAACTAAGCATTACTCATCAACAAAGCATTACTCATCAGCTAAGCATTACTCATCAGCTAAGCATTACTCATCAACAAAGCATCACTCATCAACAAAGCATCACTCATCAGCTAAGCATTACTCATCAACAAAGCATCACTCATCAACAAAGCATCACTCATCAGCTAAGCATTACTCATCTACAAAGTATCACTCATCAGCTAAGCATTACTCATCCACAAAGCATCACTCATCAGCTAAGCATTACTCATCCACAAAGCATCACTCATCAAACAAACATCACTCATCAACAAAGCATCACTCATCAACTAAGCATTACTCATCAACAAAGCATTACTCATCACATAGCATCACTCATCAAACAAACATCACTCATCAACAAAGCATCACTCATCAACTAAGCATTACTCATCAACTATATACGAACAAGATGTTGAAGAATACAGTTTTGAATTAAAGCATCAAAAATAGTACACCATGGATACACTTCACGTGCATGCTGTTCTCGTCATCTAGAGGCCATCCAAAAATGCTAGTAACCTATTGTATAGTCTTCAAACTGCAGCACGCTAGTCTTCTCTGCTTCCGGACCCACGTCTTGTCAACACTGATGTAAGGTTGGTGAAACTCTACATAAATGAGGGTCTACACAATATCGTCTCTAGGTAGGTCGATATGTTGTAGGCAACATATCAATGGTCTGAAGCGTTACGAAAAAAAGGTGCGAGGGAATTTTTCTCCACTCTAATATTTGTCATATATGCGCCTAGGAAATGTGTGCCTGTCTTGAGTGCACCAATCTACTGTGCGTCCATCAAATGTTGGCCAAGCAACTGTTCAACAATAAATTGTACGACAGCCCGTCTAGTGTGCGCCAGTCAAGTGTGTTACAGTCAAATGTGAACCACTCGTGCGGTACACACATGTGTGGCACTCGAATGTGCGACACTCAAATGCGTGACACTCAAATGTACGATATTCAAATGTGCGACGCGCACTTGGGTGATACTAAAACGTGCGCCAACAAATGAGAGAAACTCAAACGTGAATCAATGAAATGAATAACACTCAAAAGCTCAATACTCAAATGCGCCACACTCGAACGTGCGACACTCAATTGTGAGACACTCAAACTTGAGACACTGAAACGTACGACTCTCGAATGTGTGACATTAGAACGTACGACTCTCGAACGTGTGGCATTAGAACCTACGACTCTCGAATGTGTGACATTAGAATGTACGACTCTCGAATGTGTGACATTAGAACGTACGACTCTCGAATGTGTGACATTAGAACGTACGACTCTCGAATGAGTGACATTAGAACGTACGCTCTCGAATGTGTGACATCAGAACTTACCACTCTCAAATATGTCACATTGAGACTTGCGACTCTCGAATGTGTGACATTGGAATGTACGACTCTTGAATGTGTGGCATTGAAACGTACGACTCTCGAATGTGGGTCACTTATACTACTTTCTCTCTCAGATGCGACGCGACGACTTCCTTCTCTTCGTAATCGGAGGCGCCCTGCTGGCCTGCGCCTACAGCGTCCCTATCACGGACATCCTGGGGGAGTCTGTGGACGGCTTCAGCGACACCATCACCATTCTGGGGGACGCGGTGGAGAACATCACGGACCTGACTGTGGACGGTATCGCTAGCGTGCAGAGGGAGGTGAACGACTTCGTTCAGGAGCAACTGGACAACAGGGTCCAGGACGCGGTGGACTTGAACGAGGCGGTGGTGGACGTGGCGGAGGAGACTATATCGGGACTTAGGGACACCGCCAACGCCGCGGAAGGTGCCATGGACGACTCTCTTAAGGACACAGGTAAAAATAAGTATGATCAACGTTCTTTTGGAGGTTTCTTTACCCTACATTATACAATTCATGGCAAGTATGCTATTTGATGGCAAATAAAAGAAGTAAAAATAAATTATACAAGCTTTATCAGCTAAGAATATGAATAAACCTGTCTCTTTCTGCCCAGGTCGCTTTACCGACACCGCGGTGCAGAGCTCCATCGACGGGGCGGTAGAGGCGGCAGAAGCGACAGGTGACATGGCCAGGAACGTCGCCAACTCCTTCGTCAAAGTCTGGCAAGACACTGGCGACGCCATGGGCACTCTGGCGGCCAACATTGTCGACAACGGTGTCAAACTGGCGAGAGACGCTGGCGGGGTATGGCGAGGGGTTACCAGGAACGCTGTCAGAGCCTTCACTAAATGGGAACCCAACTGGCAGCCGGAGAGATATTACTCGACTAAGTAACGGATGCTCCGGGTAACGGAGAACCTGGGCAACGAATGATCTGGGCAACGAATGATCTAGATAACGGATCATCTGAATAAGTGATGATCTAAAAAAAAATCTGAACAACGATTGATCTGTATAACGAATGATCGAGATAGCGGAGGATCTGGATAGCGGAGGATCTGTATAGCGGAGGATCTGGGTAACGAATGATCCTGACAACCAATTCTCCGACAGTGAATGATCGTGAGGGAACATCATCGCAACAGGAAACCCCAGGATAGTTCACAATCATGAAGGTCTACAAGCCTCAGTAACTTGTATTACTCATTTATGTTGCGGACCGAAAGATAACTCGTCAACAAATAAAATTTAACCAAGAAATAATATGATACGTTTTTGCTAAATAATTTAACTAGAAGATGAAGAGATTTCCAGAATCATCATAGATCATTGTACGGAAATGATGTCGTCGTATAAAAACACATTTAATTAACTGGCACGTGGTAAAATTGCTCTGGTTTCTACGCTTGAGGCGGGACATAAAGAAACTTTATTTCGCATCGGTACATCAAACATACTCCATAAACACTTCAATATTTTTCAGCAATAATGCAGAATATTTTCATGCTAATGGGCAAATTTAGCTACGTGCTCGTGTAGTAGAAATATTTTACAATTTAAAGTAGACGGATTGGCGTACTAAATAGTTGATTAAAAGAGAATCCTTGATTGACTCAATTACAAGTAATATGAGCGAGTTCACCATAAACTCTTTTAAATGTGGTGAGTGTGCATGTATGTGATCATGTATGCAGTTCCTGTCTGTGTGATATTAGATGTCCATTGCTTCAATATTATCTTACATGTTTGTAAGTAGAAATATGTTATTAAGAAGAAATTAAACCAATTACAAAGCTACACACTCATTTCATCCTTTGAAAATAAGTTTAATTTGTATGCAAACAAACAATGCTTTTGTCCATTTTATTCAGTATTTTAAGGGCTGATTCATATGTGTGTGAGTATCAATGTATATATAAATAAAGAA
>SDVV010033081.1:0-11342 GCA_016164225.1 Gammarus roeselii
CATTCAGTCCACTCACTTTCACTACCTCTCTTCCTCCTCCCACTCGTTTGTTGCCCTTCCACTTCTGCTCCACTCTCAATCTACCTTCCACCAGCAGATGGTCAGAAACATACACATGCACTGTTAGTTTTGAGGGAGTGAACAAACAATGGCATTCCCCTACAAAACATTGCGCCCAACTTTGGTCCCATGACTATTCCTTGTCCCACACGATCGTCCCTACACGCATCGCGTTTGGTGCGTAAGTGTTTACAAGTATTAGAAGGTGACAGGCCTTTTGTCTCAAAAGAGGTCGCTAGTTTTGAAGCAAATGGCCAAAGAGAGCATCATGTATATGTAGGCTCCTCCGTAGGGCTCGACGATCGTTGATACCAGTAGGCTCGCACACCTGTATGTGCAAGAAAACCACGTTGTCAAAGTTAGAACATTTTGAAAAAAATCAGTTGTGTCAGACGCACGCTGGTGCGCACAAGAAAAACATTTAGACGAAACGGATCTCCGCTATAAATCATTTGGAACTTCAAAGAGTAATACGTATGCAAGCTAGTGCCCACAGTTAGCATTGTCGTGACTGGTACGAGGTTTACGGCTACACGGACAAAGCAACCTCTGACAGCAACGCAACACAATGTTTACAGCTACGCGGTCTTGTTCTACAATTCATTAATTCAGGCAAGATAAAGACTCAGAAAACACGAATCCCTGCCTCCAACCCCTCAGAACCTCAAGATTAATATGTACGCGCGCCAGTGCGCACAGATTGTATCGTCGAAATTGGTACAAGGTCTACGGTTTCACGTATTAGATCAACTCAAATCGCAATACATCACAAGGTTTCCAGCTACGCGGTCTACGTCAACCTCAGAAATTACAAATGGTCCGTGCACACGCGAACGAGCACAGACTGAAAAAACACTTCACACAATCACCAACAGGAACTCTCGCACAAAATACATTAGCATTGTTCAAGATGACAAAATTGTGTCTCGCAAAGAAGCAAGGGCAGGTTCATCATGAGCTGAAGAACTGCTCAGATTAATGACATCACACTTTTTGTTTAGGGGGAGCAGAGGACCTTCGGGTCCCAAAAGAGCCCGATAGGTCCCGGAGGGTAACCCCAAAGTACCCCGATCTCCTCGGGTCTCCTCGTCTCAGCTTATCTAGGCTTGTTTCGACTCATTTCGGCCAGTCTCGACTCGTCGCGCCCAACTCGACATGTTTCGACTGATCTCGACCAGCATTGACGCGTCTCTCCCTCTCTGCGCCGGTAATCCTGTGGACTGAAATAACTAATTTTTCAACTCAAGCATTTTTGGATGGGAGCGGCGTGTAGGGGGATAGGTCCCTTGGGTCCCAAAAGAGCCCGACGAGCCCCGGAGGGTACCCCAAGTCCCCCGGGTTCCCCGATCTTCCCGGGTCACTCGAGTCTCTTCGTCTCAGCTCATCTCGGCGTGTCTCGAATCGTTTCGGCCAGTCTGTCGTTGCAGGAAATAACTTTCAATCAGCATCTGAAGAGAAAGCCACCGACACGCCATATTGATTCGTGATTGTATCAGTTTTATTTCTTGATCAACATGTGGTGAATGGTATCAATTCTGACCACAGATTAGCGACAATTACCAATACCGGGCACCACTCTAACCATGGTAGTGCCAAAATTATGCAACTATTTCATCTCTACTGGTGTTAATGCCAGACACCATTTTTAACTGACATGCTGACAGCCACCGACACGCCATATTGATTCATGTTTCTGAAACTTGCAACACAAGGAAGCAAATTAGCGGCATTTTCGGTAGAATTTGTTCCGCTCTGACTTGAACTGTTTTGATATTCACAACTCTCCTTGGAAGTTTGTTCCATTCTTCGATAAGCAACGGTGTCAGCGAGGAACGTTTGTGTCCAAAGCATTGCTAAGAATCTCCAATTACGTTTTATTCCTAAAAATTCTGTTATTTTTCTGTACTCAAACCTGCTAAAAATTTGCCAATGACTGTCGTAAACAATTGGTCAGTAATTGCTAGGGCATTACTCGTCTCCTTTTATAACAATTGGAGTACCGTCGGTCTTTTCAACGTGGCTCTGGTAAATCAACACGGCACAAAACAATGCTCCGGTGTCCAAAGTATCATAACTAGATATCGTCCCCCTTAGCAGAACAATAATGTCTCCCAACATTATATATTACTCGTAAAAAACAAGCACGGCTCGATGTTCGAAGAATGAGAAGGTTGTGTCAGCATTTTATGTTAGGCTGGCAATGTGACCAGAGCCGCAGAATTGGTTGAAATCAGAACTTGTCTCCGTATGTAAATGAACAGTGAATTGATCATTTGAAAAACTTCGGTCATTATCAAGATTCGATCCCGCGTCTGGAGCACGGTTATGCTTGGGTGCGGACGGGAGTTTATCACTGTTCATTTACATAAGGAGAGAATTAAATTGTTTGTATGTTCACTCCCTCTTTCTGCTCCCCTTACAAACATTTGCACATTATGAATAAAAACGTTGAATAAAGGATTATTTTTTGGAGGGAAAATTGTCAATAAAACGTTTACAGTATTAGAAAATACTTTTCCGTTTCATTGATGAGGTCACTCGAAAAAATTATGTCCTGCATGGCATAACTTGAAACTGTCAGAAGAGATATGACATTTTTAAATTTTTTTCTTCACAAAAACTTTTCCCACAATTTTTACAATTAAGATTGTAGAGAAAAAAAAATCTAATTGTACTCCCCCACATAAATTGTTAGCAATAAATAGCATGTGTTGATTTATTCAAAACTGTTCGAAGACAGCTGTAGGAGGAGATAAATATTACACATCCACACTTCGATGTAAAAAGAGTAATTTTTTAATACTTTGCACAACAGCATCAAAATTATGTCTCTTACTTCATGACAACTTGAAAGCTATGGAAGAAGATTCAATTAATTATGATTCTTGTATGATCACATACAGCATTTTATGACTAGTCATTCATATTTCGGGGAAAAACTTTTGTTGTATTGTAGTACTGAATAACACCTTCCAAATGATGCAGAAAATGTTACAATAGCTTTCAAAGAGTATGAAGAGACCCGATTAAAAGTCATTTTTGATAACTTCATGTATAGAAATTTGAGTTATAAACAGTGATGTATTGAATTAATATACACGAGCTGTCAAATGATGTATTGCGTGTTAGGAAAACTTAACTGCAAGAAAAGTTATTCTTCATGTCCGAGAATCACAACGGACAGAAAGTCGGATGGACAGACGGACGGACATAAACATTTTGGAATAATGATCCCAAACACTTACTCAAGATATAGCCCAAACACTTCCCCACTCATTCTAGTGAAAACACAACGTCACTTGGTAGAACATGCGTCTTCCCGCTGGGTCTGTGACGAGGGGCAATGAATCAACTGCCATGATACCCTACGTCAATACAGGTATCAACAACGACACTATACACCTTGCCCTCAAGCCGTTTTCTTCCTCCTCCTCCATGCGACCCAACAAGCACTCATCTGTGGACATCAGGGTTTAATAAACGCCGTTTCATCGGTCGCAGGTGGAAACCGGGGCAAAACAGCAGCAACAACAACACCATGCTTTCCCTCCCTCACCCACCCCTGCTCCTAGCGCCGTGCAGCTGCTCCTGTGCCTGCGCCAGCCCGGCCCTTAGCTGCACCTGCTCCGCTCTCAGCTGACTGCAGCTGCTCTCGGTAGAAGACAGCCGCTCGCGCACCTCCCTAGGGGAGATGGGGGTTAGAGTTATGAAATATTTGAGTTCAGTAATATATTTTTTAGCCACAAAGAAACGCTTATCGGAAATAATGGTGATGAAGTTGAGGGCAGAGTTGTTGATTTGACACCTAGTCTTGAAATAGTATTGATGCGATAGTTCGTCTCGCCGACGAGGAAGCAGAAGCTCGTTGGCTAGGCACGTTCTGAGATTCGATGGGAGGAACAGAACGCGACGGTTGTGATGCGCATAGCAATGTTTCCGATGACCGGGAAGGGTTCGAGAGTGGTTTAGCTGCTGCTTTGTAAATATCAGCTCCATAGTCAATGCGTAAGCGTATTATTGTTCTCTACAACGTCATGCCAGTGTCCATATCGGCTCCGAATTTCAAGGATGTTACCGTGAGGATAAGTTCTGCTTCTCTTTTGCCCTGTAATGGCACTAGCACGGTGAAAATGGTGCCAGATTTTGGTACCTGATCATTACCAAACGCTTCTTACTAACGACACTGACCAACATTGACACAACGAAGAACGAAACGGAGATAAGTTCGAATAAACATTGTGGCTCGGTCATATTCAGATTTGAGGTAATTGGAGCATCATCGCTGAATCCTACAACAACCTTTCACTGTTTTGATCTTTTGTGACACAAACCACACAGATACATGTCACTTCCATGACCTCAATTTCAGAACTAATCCCCTACTGTTAAAATGCACCCTAGTTTTAGCAAACATATGTTGTAGATTCCTCACGCTCTGAAGCTTGAGCGTCTCACCCTTTTCCCCTCTCACACACCACAACATGAGAGCACACTCAACGCACTTTAACCTACTACCTTCTCACACCTAACACCTGAGCGCGGTTCCCTTTCACCCTCTCCCCTTCTAACTTGAACGCGGCCTCATCGCCTACCCTCTTCATTGCCTACCTGAGCGCGGCCTCGGCATGAGCACGGTGCTCGGCGGCCGCCCTGTTGTCCGCCGTGAGAGACTCAAGTCGCCGCTGCTGCGTGGCGGCGCGCGCCTCCAGCTCGGAACGCACACGAGACACGCGCCGGTCCCCATCACTGCGCTCCTGGGTAAGGACGGGGGTGGGGAGGTTGCTGTTGTTTTTATTTACTTCCGGTTTCCACATGCGGTGGTGTAAATCGCGACCACTGCACCGCCCGAAACCCCCGATATCCACCAACACGTGTATGTTGGGATGCGGGTGGAATTAGGAGTGACTAGGGGGGGGGGGGACGAGCGATAATGCCGATACCAGAACTAACAGTGCAGTTTGGGGAGCAGTTAATAGATTGACATAGATTTGTTACGGTAAAATGGAGGAGACCAGAGACATTTCTGGTAGTGTTTCCCTATGCATGGTGTTTAGTACGTCCATCAGCCACATTGCATCGCACCTCCACTTACTGAATTCTCGTTAAACCAGACTTAATGAAAATAGAACACTGGCAGTACACGCAGCCTTCACTGCACGGCCCTCCAGTCATCAAAACAGACTGCTGGGGAATGCCCCTCCCGATCTGTGACTGAAGTGCCATGGCGTACCCGTCATGGCCTCATTTCCCGCCATCACACCCGGCAGGCTCAATCCTGATATCACGCCGGTGCTGAACGAAATCTTATGACACCTTGACTTCGCTGAATAAGTGCCTTTCTTCAACTCCGGCTGGTTTTTGTCGCCTTGATCCAAGCCGTCATTGAATACATGTTCATCCTCCGTGCCGAAACCCCATGCTGTTTTTAATGCCTTGGCACTCCAATCTAATACACAGCGGGCGGTATACTGCTCTTCTATCTGGTACTGTAATCCGGTGATGGTCAAGTTTCTCAGCCCAAATGTAACAATTGTTATTATATGCTTATAAATATTTTAAATCTGTCCTTTTAGTATTTATTGTAAGTTGGCATATATATTTTATTAGTTATACATATTCTATTAGTTTAGTTAGCCTTGTAGCCGGTGCTTGCCTTGTAGCCTGGGCTTGCCTTGTAGCCGGGGCTTTAGAATCTAGCTACCGTATCCACCGCGTGTCGTAGAAGGCGACTAACAAAAGATCGGCCCCGTAACCGGGAGAAGAATCGCGCTACCGTAACCCCTGCGAGTCGTTAAAGGCGACCAAAAGGAGCGGGGCGAAGGGGCTAGGAATCCCGTTCTCTGTAATACCCCTCCTCAAAGACGGCAAGACGAGTGGGGCGAACCCTATTGTTAGGGTCGCTGAATGTGCGTGGCTGTAGTACGAATGAGGTAGAGAAGAGAGATAGGTGAGATGTCTGTGAGGAGGAAGTTTGATGTGTTGGCGCTGAGTGAGACGAAATTGAAAGGCAAGGGCGAATGTGAGTTTGGTGTGGTAGTGGAAGAAAGTCTGGTGTGGAGGAAGGTTGGGCACCAGAAGGTGTGGTATTGATATTGAGTGATCGGTTGGCTAGTAGCGCTACCGAATGGGAGGAGGTGTCCTCAAGATTGATGTGGGTAAAAGTTGAGTTGGGCGTAGAAAAACAGTCAGTTGTGAGTGCTTACGGACCTGGCAGCAAGAGGAGTGGAGAGGAGAGAGAGCACTTCCACTCGCGGTGGCGGGCGTAACTGGGGAAGCAAACATTGCAAGGGTCTGAGGGGAGCATTTCCAGCACATCGCTAATTCTGTTGGCACGGGAGAGAATTGAGGTTGGGTGCAAAACGACCTCGATAATGTTCCTGCTGTTAACGAAATGGTTTCGGTGGCAGAGGTTAGGAGCATTGTTAAAGGCCTCAAAAATAACGAAGCTGTTGGAAATGACGACATACCGAGTGAAGTGTTCAAGAATGCTTCCCAGAGACTGACTGCAGTGCTTGCTCTCTTCCTTTCGGGCTGCATTCATGTCAAGGAGCTACCAAGCGAGGTAATACATGTAACTGTGATACCTCTTCTGAAATGTAAAACAAAGGACCGTTCTGATATAAATAATTATCGCCTCATTGCTATTGCAACCTCAATTTCCAAGGCTCTTGAGCAGGTTATTCTTGCAAGATTGCAAACATTTCTGTCAACCGCAAACTGTCAGTTTGGATTCAAAGAGGGCCATGGAACTGAAATAGCGATATTCGCATTGAAACAAACTGTCGAGTATTACAGATGTAGAGACACGCCTGTTTTTCTGTGTTTTTTAGACGCGAAGAAAGCTTTTGATAGAGTAAACCATTGGACTTTGTTCAGAAAGTTAATTGAGAGAGGAGCCCCTCTTCATATTGTGCACTTGCTTATATTTTGGTACAGGGAATAGGAAATTTTAGTGCGATGGGGTAGTTCGAAATTGGCCACTTATCATTGTAAAAACGGAATTAGGCAGGGAGGTCAGCTATCGCCACTGTTGTATAACGTGTACACTGATGAGTTGAATTACCTCCCAAGTAGAGAAAACCATGGGTGTCATGTCGCCATCTGTCGTGTTAACAATCTTAGTTATGCAGATGATATGGTGTTGTTAGCATTGACTCTCTCGGCATTGAAAAAGCTTCTTGATTTCTGTAAGAAGTTTGCTGAACCTCATGATATTTTATATAACACTGCAAAAACTTTATGTATGTTAGTTAGACCGAAGGGTCCTAGTTACTACCTATCGACAGAGATAAAACTAGGCGGTGTTGCACTGGATTATGTTGATAAATTTCAATATCTAGGGCACATCATCACAGCAGATTGTACTGATGACATGGATGTTGCAAAGCAAACAAGGCGGCAAAATGCAGTTGGTAATATGCTGATAAAAAAATTCTTGTTTGCACCAAGGGAAACTAAAATCCAGCTCTTCAAATCATATTGTTGCCCGATTTATTGTAATGCACTGTGGAGAAAATACTTTCAATATAGCGTGAGGATATTGACAGTGAGTAATAATGGCACATTTAGACGGCTGATGCAGGTCCCTTGCTCGACGTCAGCGAGCAGGGTTTTTGCTGAAAACCAATCATATCACATCAAAGTACTGTTCCGTGAAGCGGCACACAGCCTTATGACTCGAGTTATGAACTCCCGAAATGAAATCTTCGTTGCAATCTACTCTGGTGATGCGCTCGCTGCCTCGTCATTGTTAAGGCAATGGAGAGAATTACTATACGCTTAAGCAGGATAGAGTTGCAAGCCGTAATTTATTCTTAGTTGTGTGCGGTAATTTTATAACTTTCGTTCTCACTGTAACCCTAAAATAAGATGTCTCAATTGTAATACTGTGCCCATGTTGGTTGTCAATAAAGCTTTTATTATTATTATCATTTTTATTTCTGGACTGACCTGAGTAAGTGTATTGAGAGTTTTGGAGGTCATTTCGATGTAGTTGTACTGTGTGACCTTAATGCTAGAGTTGGAGATGTAGTAGTGGAGAATGTGATATGAAAGTATGACGTTTCTGGTATAAATGACAGTGTAGAAAACCTGATAGGTCTGTATATGGAGCAGGAGTTGGTGGTCGGGAACAGTTTGTTCAAGAAGCGAGATATTCACAAGTACACATGTGGAAGGATGGCCCATGGTGCAATGGTGGAGAGAGCACTGATGAATTTTGTGCTGATATCGAGGAGAGTGATGGGGAGGCTGTTGGATGTGCGGGTGTTGAGAGGGGAGGGTGGAGGAGTGTCTGACCATCTACTTGTGGAAGGTAGATTAAGAGTGGAACAAAAGTGGAAGAGCAACAATCGAGTGGGAGGAGGAAGAGAGGTAGTGAAAGTGAGTGAACTGAATGTGAAAAGTAGAGCCGAGGAGTTCCAGCAAGCTTTGAAGTAAGAATATGAAAACGTGAGAGGACAGGAACTGAGAGATGTGGAGGAAGAATGGGAGACATTAAGGGATGCGTTGCTGAGATGTGCGAAGAAGGTGTGTGGTGCGCGCCGTGTGGGCGGGTGCAGAAAAAAAGCTGCGAGTGGTGGAACGAGGAGGTCAAACTGGCGGTGGCACGGAAAAGAGGAGCGTTTGAGGAGTGGTTGCAGGTGAAGTCGGAGGTGGCTCATGAAAGCTACAAAGAGAGGAGAAACGAGGTGAAGCGGGTGGTAAGGAGAGCCAAAAGGGACGCTGATGCTAGGTGGGGCAGACGGTTGAGCCAGAAATTTGAGGAGAACAAAAAGATGTTCTGGAAAGAGGTGAAGAGGGTGAGAAAGGGAGAGACCGGAAAGGAGGAAGTGGCGAAAGATGAAAACGGTCAGTTGTCGTTAGAAAGGGGTGATGTACGGGAGAGGTATGCCGAGTATTTTGATGAGTTGTTGAATGTCGAGGATGACAGAGAGGCTGACAGAGAGGTGCAGGAGGCGGTGGAAAGATGAAAGCAGGGAAAGCCCCCGGTTTGGATAGCGTTGCGACCGAGTGCCTGAAGAAGGGTGGAGGAACGATTGTCGAATGGTTGGTGAGGTTACTGAACTTGTGTTTTGTGGCAGGCGTGGTACAGATTGAGTGGCGCAGTGCCTGCATTGTTCCGCAATATAAGTGCAAAAGAGATAAAAATGAATGCTGCAACTCGAGAGGTATCAGTCTGTTATGTGTGGTTGGTAAGTTGTACGGGAGAGTGCTGATCAAAAGGATTAGAGACTGTACGGTCTACGCAATTGGAGAGGAACAGTGTGGCTTTAGGAGTGGTAGAGGGTGTACCGATCAGATTTTTGCAGCGAGACAGGTCTGTGAGAAGTACCTTGCCAAAGGAAAGGATGTGTTCTGGGCCTTCATGGATCTGGAGAAGTCATACGACAGAATTGACAGGGAAGCGCTGTGGAGGGTTTTGTGTTTGTATGGAGTGGGCGGACATCTGTTGAAAGCGGTGCAAAGTTTCTATGCTGACAGCCGAGCATGTGTCGGAGTGGGAAGCGAGGTGAATGTTTGGTTCACAGTGAAAGTGGGACTAAGACAAGGCTGCGTGATGTCTCCCTGGCTGTTCAACCTCTATATGAATGGAGTGGTCAGAGAGGTGAACGTGAGTGTGCTGTGTCGTGGCTAGGAACTGTTGGAAGCGAATAGGCGGAGTTGGCAGTTGAGCCAGTAGCTTTTTGCTGATGATACGGCCCTGGTTGCGGATTCAGAGGAGAAGCTATGTAGGCTAGGGTCAGAGTTTGGTAGAGTGTGAGAGGAGGAAGCTTCGAGTGAACGTGGGTAAGAGTAAAGTAAAAAGATGCTCGAGGATTGTCGATGCAAGCAAAATTAGTGTCACACTAAATGGAGAGCTCTTGGAGGAAATTCAGTGTTTTAAGTATCTCGGCTCCCATGTCGAGATAACTGAACTAGTAGAAACTGAAGTGGAGGCGTGAGTGAAGGAGAGATGTAAAGTGTTGGGTGCACTAAAGAGTGTAATGAGCTGTAGGACTTTGGGGATGGAAGCAATGAGAGTGCTTCATGAGGGTGTTGTTGTCCCAACTGTGCTCTACGAAGCTGAGGCTTGGGGGGTGAGAGGAGAGGAGAGAAGAAGAAGGTTGAATGTTTTCGAGATGAAATGTCTGAGAAGCATGGCTGGAGTAACGCTGAGAGACCGGATCACCAACGATGTGGTTCGAATCAGAACAGGGATGGTGAAGAAGTTGGAGGACAGAGTGGATTCGCGTGTTCTAAGATGGTTCAGGCACATGGAGAGGATGGATGAAGGGAGATGGGTGAAAAGGGTTATGAATGCGGAGGCGAGTGGTCGCAGGCCTAGAGGTTCACCGAAGTTTGGGTGGATGAATGGATGGTGTGAAGCAGGCGTTGGGAAGGAGAGACATGAATGTGGAGGTGGCGAGAGAGCGTGCAATGAACAGGCGTGAGTGGAGAATGGTTGTCAATGGTTGATTTTGACGCGGCTTTGATATGCTTTCCCGCCCTTGGCATCGTTCTGTCGGGATGGTCATGGGTGGGGAGGAAGGGGGGGGGGGCGACTATTATGACGCGGCGGGGGTAAACCAATGGAAAACTGTTGGGCCCTGCTGCTGACAACGGATCCTCGGACTGCACTCGTGACCCAGAGTGTACGTTGAGGGGGCACCGGCTGGACCCTTAAGCACAAAAGAGCTAAGTTGTGTGAGTGTATGAGGGTGAGAGGTGCGTCTTGCCGTCGGCCACCCCCCTTTCTGGGGGATGCGGCCTAGTGTCTGTATTTGTGTGACCTATGAGAACGTACGCAAAACAGCATTTTTTCCGCAGGAGTGCTGGTCATATATAGGAGCCTACGCTGGCCGCAAGATTCCCAACATGAAAATGTTGGTGGGAATATGGACTTCCGGGCTGTGCGCCGGCTGTTGCACCTAAACCGCATGAGGAGCTGGAGCTAGGAAACAGCAACAACAAACAAGACACGCGTAGGAATGATCTCATGTAGATATTGTCGAAAACTTTCCAGACAAAAAGAGGTCAAAACTACGCACAGATCTTCAGTAATAAAAAAAAAAGTTCATGATTTTGATTTGATTTGATTTGAGCCTCATTTCCACCAGAGCCTCAACGTGAGTCATAATAGGCTCCCCCGTAGGGCTCGATGATTATTGATTCCAGTAGGCTCGCACGCCCAAGTGCGCGAGGAATAAACGAAACAACGCTTTCAACGTTAGAAAAAATGTGAAAATTTTAGCAGTGTCAGACGCACGCTAGTGCGCAAAAGAAAAAACGCTTTCTCGAAA
>SDVV010033082.1:0-11342 GCA_016164225.1 Gammarus roeselii
TCCACAATTAAACGAGGAGACACCCATTTTCATAGTAGAGAGGGGTCCTGGGTTTTGTAAACATAGGAACAAAGCTGGCAGGTGATATGAGAGACAGAGATTTATTTCAGGTTCTACAGTACATGCCAACAACAGGTCATCAAGTGCCATCAGATTCAAGCCATTTTCATGAATATTGGGGACTGCATGAGTTATTGCCAACTTTGGTAACGTTCACCCCAGGAATATAGGGGACAGAAAGCAAAATCTCATGACAGATGCCCAAGTCCAGGATCTCTAATGCTAAGCATATAGGGAAGGAGATCGAGTGTTTCCCATCTAATCGTTGTAAGACATGGTAGTGGTATTATCTGTGACAATGTGGACGTAGAAATTTTTCTATTTGTAATTAAACGGTTTACAGAGAGGAGAATTGTGCAAGTTATAGGAAGTTTATGTGAATCAACCTTTTTGATGCAGACTGGAAGGTAGAAGCAACAGAGTCATCAGAACCAGACGTACCTCATACTCAGGTGAGCATTTGTGTCAGCAGTTACTATATAATGGACAAGTGGGAGGGGAGAAGCGGGGTGATGCCCCCCAGGAGGCATACACCTTTGCTTTGTAATTAATAATAGTGAATGGTCACAACTGAACTTATGTAAGCTTTATAGTTATAGTAAAGGATTGTGCCTTAAGACTCACAAATAAATGAAAACATTTTGCAAAAGACACAAGGATCCGGCTAAAAAAGTTTGGATGCAAATTGACAGATTCTTAAATATTTACAGCTCGCAAAGGTTCATTCTAGAATAATTTCATGAATTGTCCTGATGTACATTGATTGGGTTGGGGTGTAAAGCAAAGACAGGAAAGGAGATTGAGGGTAGGCAATTAGTCATGACATGTTATTGCAACAAGATAAGCAAGATGCAGCATATTAATAAGTTATTTGTAGTGTAGAAAGATTGTTTTTACTCCTCGAGATCACAGGTGAATGATTGATGGTCGAAACCTTACCAAAATCAAAAATTTGTGGGAGCTAGACAAATCAGAGAGGAGCATAATGAATTAGTATCTAGAATTGTGAATTCATATCATTCTTTTACTTGACTATGGTAAGGGAATACTGAAAAAGAGGGCATCTGAGATCTACATGTATCATGAAATCATCAGGGAACAAGTTACTTGAGTGTTACAATGCGCGCCGTTCTGAAAGAAATTGTGTTGACATGGTTATTGATGGAGGACAAAGAAATAACAATCTTATCCTGCCAGTCTGCTTTCTTGATAGTAAAGGATCTGGATACAAACTTCAAGGAGAATATCTGCCAAAGAGATTGCTTGAAAACAAAGTACGAGCAGAGGAACATGGATTCAGAAACGTTAGTTAGATTTGAATGGTTTATAATCCAGTTGAATTTGTCCTCTTCTGTGACAATTCATCAAATAGATTGGTTAAGATATTGTTTTTTCATCCCCAATGTATCTGTTGGTGCTGCTAGGCTAGGTAACAGGGCTGAATGAAGAACCTGCTTAGTTAAAGGTCACAACTTCTGCCGTGGCCCCAACCTCAGCCTCGGCCACAGAAGGGCTGAACACAGTTGATGCCCTGGGCCTAGAAATCTCAATAAATTTGCCCACTTGAGATGGTCCAAAAGAAGGAGTGAAGTTTAGCACATTTGGTTACATTGTTGGCTGTAGTAGAGATAAGACTCTTTGACTCTAGATTTCCTAATGTATTTGTTTGGAATGAGAAGGAAGTAAGTCATTGCACATTTGGATTGCAGCAGCAACCTTGCCTCAAAATCAGTTTGGATTGAGGGATTCTCCATAACAGACATGGGATTAATCTTGAAAGCTGTAAGAGGTATTCATGGGCTTGGTATAAGCCTGGTGACCAAAGTATAGCGCAGAAGACTTTATAGTTAGCCATACAGATCCATGCAGCTGTTCAGTTACCTTGACACTTGGTTTGTCACAACTTTCTTTAGAGCAATATCAGCAATATTGAGGGATTAATCAACAACATGAGAATAGGGGTTCCAATATGTGGAAGGTAAGTTGCCAATAACAGGTCATACCTGCAATACTATTTAGTCAACACTCATGACCCACTCTAGTTCGCTCAAGGCAGAGAACTCCTCCTCATGACCATAAATTCTTGTCATCACCCACTGCTGTTGGTCAGTTTGTATGAAATAGAGCCTCCATTATTGCCACTAGGGCTGTTGGGCACTCATTGATCCTCTTTTTCAGCTACCACGGCCTTAGGAGGTTTCTTTAGAGATCAAGCTGGGCTTTTGCACCGGCTCTGATGACTCACAGCAATTGGATTGGACTATGATGCTCATCTCCAACGTAAACATTACAAGCTAGGAGTGGCATATGGAAACTGAGATTTGTGTGAATGCATTTGTAAATGTTCATAAGTATTTCATAACGTAGTTTGAATACAAAAAATCTTGAGCGCTAACACAGAAAAGTGATTGATATTCCACAGGTGTCAGGTGCATTTATGTGCGACTATCATGTCCATAAAGGTATAAATGAACACATTAAATGACCGAACCTCTATTCTTCAGGAACCCTTAGGCTTAGAGTTTTCCCTAGTGAGTAGTAAGGACTCAGACAGGCAGCTTTGCCAGAGCTTGACTCTGTATCAATGAGTGTTTAAAACCAGTAGCAATATCTCTTGGAGGATACGAGGGCCTTCAAGGTCATTTGTACAGCAAGAGGGGGCTGGATGCCTGCAATGCAATTTTCAGTTTTAGGAGCCGATGCATTTGCTTGTGTTTTGAATGACATGGTATGGTTTCCATGTATTGTTCCATTTTATCCGGCAAGGCCCTACGTGAAAGGACTTGGTCGGGGTCGACCGATGAATTTAAATCATCAGCCATGCCTGCAAGTATATTTATGAATTCGAATATTATGCTTTCTTGCAGCAAGTTGTAATAGGGCTGATGGAGTGAAGCAAAGGCTGCCAATGATAGGTATGTCTGCATATACAGATCCCTACTGTCAATGAACATGGAGGCATTATGTGCAAGTTTCCTGAATTAGGCCACAAGGGCGTGCAGAAGAACCTTGCTACCTCGAGTATTTTGAGCCCATTATTTCATGAGATGCGACTCAATAGGCCTTATGTGCAAGCTTCTTGAATTATGTTATAAGGGCGTGCGGAAGAATCTTGCTGCCTCGAATATTTTAAACCCATTATTTTATGAGATGTGACTCAATAGGCATTATGTGCAAGCTTCCTGAATTATGTCACGAGGGGGTGCGGAAGAACCTTGCTGCCTCAAGGACTTTGAGTACACTATTTAATGAAATATGACTCAATAGGCCGTGTGGAAGAACCGTGCTTCCTCGAGCATGCTGGCACATTGTTTATGAGATATGACTCGATAGGGCATGTGGAAGAACCGTGCTTCCTCGAGCATGTTGACACACTATTTATGAGACATGACTTGAAAAGCCGTTTGGAAGAACTGTGCTTCCTCGAGCATGTTGGTAAACTATTTATGAGATATTATTTATTATCATTAAATCATTTATTTCCATCGTCTGGCAATGGGTTTTCATTTTTTTTTACAAATTATGAACTTCTTAAACATAGGACAAGAAACTTCATTGTCAACTAGGCGGCTACTTGAATGAACGAATACAAGAGTTCAGTTTGAATTCGTCGCCGCTCATCTTTAGGGGCCGCTGGTTCGGATTACATGGAGCGAAATATTATTTACTATCGTATCATCAGTGCACATACAGAAAATCTCTGTTCAGACAAAATAATCACGACTACATAGCGTTGGGGAAACCTGTGACACGCAAGGTTGGAAAATAAGAAATACATGGGGTGGATAAATAACAAAATTTATGGGTGTGGAAAATAACAAGTACATGCACGTGGTTAGAGTCCCGCGTACATGGCGTTGGGACATCTAAATGTGCTAACGTATTGTAATGAGAAGTTTAGATTATTGTACGATGACAAAGGTGTGGATGGACGGCATGAAGTAAACAGAAGATATGAATACAACATAGGGTTAGGAAATCGAAAAGCGCTATCATATTGTATAGATGGGTCCAAACCACAGTATGTGTAATGAAGGGGATAGGCGACATAAGTTCTACAAAAAAAGTTATACAGAAAATACATATTAAACAACTGAACATACAATATACACACTTCATGACCGCTAGGAAATGATTAAATCATTGACAATCAGAATAATACAATACTGGAGAGTACACGAGTCGGATGAATATACTTCTGTTAAAGAAATAAAAACAAAATATTAGGTTATAAGGCAATGATTGTATCTTAAATGTTAGAAATAATTCAATGAATTATATTAAATCGATTTACCCTTTGTCAAAAATGGAAGCTGCCTTCCGTTCCTTGAAAAGACTGAGAACGCATTTCAATTATACTGAAACGATTGAAACATTTGTAACATAGAAATAGACAAAACGCTAGTTAACACTTAGGGTAATCGGCCGAGACAATTGTGATCGGGAGCAACATTATGTATTTAGCCTGTGTTTGTGGGCAAAGTTACGGGTTTGAATTGATCGATCAATAGATGTTAACTAAGCCTATTCTTGAAGGATGTGATAGATTTAAGATTCTTGAGACTTGTTGGGAGGTTGTTCCAGGTTTCTGGTCCAGTGATCGAAAAAGCTTCACAGGCTGTTTCTGTTTTCCTGAGTTCAACGTTCAGAGTATCATTATTTCTTGTGAATCGATTGTTCTTTTCATCTCGAGAATATTTGTGCCTTTGGCTGCCAGCTGAGTGTTTTTCTATAAGATCTTTATGCATTCTGATCGACTCACGGAGGACCAGTTTGTTATCGATATTGAGCCACTGTAATTTTTCGAGAAGAGGACTTACGTGGTCTCGTTGTCTGTGGTTACCACCACATGTTATTCTTGCCGCAAAGTTTATACAACGTTGCACTTTATCTTTTTGAGTTTGGTGCATTTCCTCCAAATCGAAAAACAATTTTTTTTCGGAGGTAATGAACAAAAGTGATCCATTCAATTTGGAACACAGATTTATAACTGTATCTTCAACAGGAATGTCAGATTTGATATGACTCGATAGGTCGTGTGGAAGAACCGTGCTTCCACAAGCATGTTGGCACACTATTTATGAGATATGACTCGATAGGCCGTTCGGAAGAACCGTGCTTCCTCGAGCATGTTGATCCCACTATTTTATGATGTGACGCAATACGCAGTATGTGCAAGTTTCTTGATTGTGGCGCAACAGCCTGTAAACAAGCTTAGGCGGAGGACATGTTAGTGAACGAAATCCCGAACAATCACGCACTTAAAGATGATGGTTGTTGTCGGTATTTTATGGCAATAAAGTTGTAGGTTCTCTAAGGTGCTTAATGCTGTACTTAACTTGTTGATCCGGACGTGGCGGGAAAAAGCGGGAGCGAGCACAAAACAAGGCCTCTGCGGACGCGTATTAAAACTTGAATGATGATTCTCAGCAACAGGAGGTAGAACAGGATTGCCACCTATACCTATCAAAAGGTTTATTGTCATAAAACGTATTCATGATAAGGTACGGAGAGCACAATCAAGGCACCTAAGGACGCCAGATTATGCTGACACCGCCAACGGCCCATGGGATGAAATGTCAACTCGTTTCATTGTCAGCGTTGTGACTTTCGAATAAGAAAGATGATGGTTGGAGGTTAGCGGTCTAAAAAGAATGTGAGAGTAACTTATTGAATCGCGGATTCAAATGGATGAATTGTTGGGTGAACTATAATAATGATTGAATGATCGAATTGTTGCTACATTTGCCATAACTGGAGCCAGAAGTGTTAGTTTTGTTTTGGATCAGGGTCACATGAACGAGAAGTGATGCTGAATAACCATTCAAATCAAATGCCATTTTGAGTTAGTATATACATCAAAAATACGTTTACACTATAAAAAAATGGTGCAATTATAATACTATGATGACCGCATTGATATAATAAATAGTGTTGATAGTGAAATTAAATGAAATTTTTATAATTGTAAAATGAACCACAGCAAATTGATCGTCTACCACGCTTCCGACCTCTAACCACAATTCAGTTCGTAACTGACCGATAGGTCTCGGGGCTAAGAGAGGCGCAAGGTAAATATTGACATTGCAGTGTCGCAATGACGCTATCGTTTTTCTTTACAAAAAGGCCGATGGTGGATACATGCAGGGGACAATAATGAAATAACCTGATTGATTACGAACTGTTGTTATTGGAACAAGGAATGACATTGCCTGTGTGACTACTCAATAACGGTTACATCTATGTAGTGAGGAAAACGTTACTTTGTAAAAAAACGATAGAAAAATACAAATGAATCGGTCGTGATAAGAAGTGGGTACACACGGCGTATAAATAAAATGAGCAGTTAAGTGCATCGAAATGAACAAATACGGATAAGTGGGTTGACTGTACACAGTATAGTAACGGAACGGACGTCGACAATGAAATACAAAACACATAACAATGATGACAAAGGAATCATGATGATGGTCACAGACGATCATCATGTAAGTGCACCATGATAGGTTGGCGATATGGAGCACTGCCTAGTGCCGGGATACTGGTCGATACAATACCTCACTCGCTAAACAGTAATGGGACAACCTTGGATTGGTCGTTTATTGTGTGAAGAATTTATTCAATAATAGATTATTGACAATGCAAACCAATTTCAATTACAAATTTGACTAATTTGCGATATTACAATATTTAGATTGTTTGATGAATATAGTTGATAAAATGAGTGATTTCAATGAGTACGCAGCATGATTAACTATGACACCGATAACATTTCGTAGTGTGGAGATAAATAATAATAATAATAATAATAATATTATTATTAATAATAATTATAACAATAATGATACACTTTATTGAAAAACATCAAGGGCATATAAGTACATATGATACAAAACTTGTTTTAATAGAAATATGAATGATCCACCAGTTTACAAAGGCAGAAGCAACAAATCAGGAAGCACATTAGAAATAACCATTTTATTCCAAACGGACACCAATTATCGTCCTTCTAGTGTGTACAGTATTTCTCTCCAACGTCCTAACATTGGCAATCCAGCGAGCGCATAGCTGGTGCAGATTGCAGTGAGGATTTTATTGTTAGAAGTTATTACTCTAGGCATGAGGCTGTATGCTGCTTTACGAAAAAGTACAGTAATGTGATCGGATGCGTTCTCTGCAAATACTCGGCTCGCGTATATCGAATGTGGGACCTGCATCAGTCGACGAATGGTGTCATTATAGCTCACTGTCAGCTCTCTCATATTGTATTGACAGAATTGTCTCTACAGTGAATTTCAGTAAATTGGGTAACAGTATGATTGGAAAATCAGTGTTTTTGCTTCCTATGGCGCAAAGGAGAACTTCCGTACTAGCATGTTGCCAACGGCATTTTGTCGCCTAGTCTGCTTAGAAACCATGTGGCCAAGATACTGGAACTCGTCCACAAAATCCAGTATGACACCATCTAACTTAACATCAGTCGAGAGGTAACGCTTAGGACCTTTTGGCCGGCCCAACATACACACAGTTTTTGAGGTGTTACTCACAATATCACAAGGCTGAGCGAAATGACTAAAAATATCTAGAAGCGTCTGCAGTACAGATAGAATTGGAGCTATTAACACCATATCATCGGCATAGCTAAGATTATTAACACAGCAATTGGCAACATGACATCCTACGTTCTCCCTGCCTAATAGAAAATTCAGAACATCGGTGTAAACATTGTATAACAATAGCGACTATTGCCCTCCTTGTCTAATTCTAAAGATACAATGATAGGGAGCTGATTTTGAGCTTCCCCACCGCACAAGAAATTCCCGCTCTCTGTACCAGAACACAAGCGACTCTACGATATGATGTGGGGTTCCCCTCTCAATTAGGTTCATGAACAAGGTCCAGGGATTTACTCTGTAGAGGACAAGTCCCTAGAATTGTTATTAAGATAGACAGATAACCCTTATCTTGCTCATTGGTGCTCATTCAAATAGACCGAATTATGGGAGCCGACTTATCTAAAATGTAAGTTTCAGTTTAAACTGTCCCGCAAGCGGCAACCTTGAGTAAGCTTGCGCTGCAAGGCAACGAGAACCAAAATACTCATCCGATAACCATTTTCGGTGTGTAATGCCAGCCAGAAATACTGGGTAAGTTCTTCAGAGTGTGTTAAAGTTAACTATCACTTCTTTTTCACCATACGGGCGGCCTATAATATGTATGTAAACATGTATATAAATATGTTGATAGATTATTTATGAATCTCCATTCATTGCCAGTTTGTGTAACTGGTCAGTCCAGAGTACAGCACCAGGCTGAATGTGATGTGGCCTGGTTTGGTGATAATTGTAAATAGTGTAATATAGGTTGACAAATAAAAATATTAGAACACAATCTTAGATTATTAATGCCCTTTTCTAGTTTTACGCTAAAAGATAGCTGAATATATTCTGGTTACTGATATACATTTTTGTAAGATAAATAATGTCAAAAAACATGTGGCAGCCAAGCCTTACTGTATTTTGTGTCAGCTAGAAAAGAATTTCCACAGGTATATATTCCCTATGAACCGTGCTGAATCTTATATTTCCACACATGCTCCATAATGCAGTGTTATAGTTGACAAAATTGGAATTCCATTAAAAAATTAAATTCCCTAACAGCTACTTTTCAGATATCGTGCGGCAACACCACTCTGCGGAGCCGGTCCCTTAATTGGTGCTCCACACTCATCGCCTTCCAGTCCTGGCCTCCAGAGGAAACCACCAAAATATATAAGTTTTCTCCCCCCAATGCCAAATTGTTTGTTCTTGCATTGCCATAATTTAAATATCATTTAAATATCGTTTGAGTTTAATGATGTTGGTGGTGAGGATGGTGTAGATTGGCATGATGCTAAAATTGCGTGATAAAGACTTCTAGTTTGGTCGCCAGCTCAGCGAGAACAGGGGCTGCTTGGCGGCGACGTTTTGACTGGTGCAGCTATACAGAACCTGGAACGGCCGTCGGTTGGTAAGTGCTGTAGCTGATATTGTGTCGGCTTTTAATTTGAAAACAAGGTGGGTGAAGTTCTTGAGCAACTTGGTTGTAAAACGGTGCAATGGTTGATGAGCGAAGCTTCCGCGGACCTGCCCAATTATGTGAGGGCAGCCATCCGTGAGGTGAGCACCACGAGCGCAAAAGATCGACCAACTCAGCTGTTTCAAGTGTACCGCACCTGGCTTGAGTGAGTGTTGGGTTTCTCGACTCGGCCTTCAGCGATGCTTGCCCAACGTTGCGTTCGTAACGCAATAGAATGAGCGCTCGAGGCAGTTTTAGTAAAATGTTCAGTTAAAGAATGTAGACAACACAATGTACAATATGTGCAGAAATAGTAACACAATAACGATGCGTAGTGATTAATAATAAGTGCTCTTTGTGCTATTTAAAGATAATTTGGGTTCGGTTTCCTTGAGAAAGGGGCAGATGAATGGATAGATATAGCCATAATAACATTAACTACTCACGAGACTCACTGAAGCAAGAGTTGTGGAACAGAGTACCATTGCTTAACAACATGCGTAACACGGATGACGTGAATATTCAATCGGTCATTTTCGTAAAATCCGTTCTCAGCGGCCCTCGACACAGTAGCACCAATAGTCACAAAGAAACTAAAACGCCCTATAGTCAGCTGGATGACTCCTGAACTCAATCAGGAAATACAAAACCCAAAATATTTTCAAAGGTTTCTGAAAGGTTAAGCCAACAAAAATAAACTGAAAAAAAGCCCAACTCAAATAGCACAGATTTGACCGATAAATCGCGTGTTTTAAAATCTTGCGAGTGGTTTGCCAACCGATGAGGCAACGAGTAAAAACCCTAATATATAGGCAAAGCAAAGAGAGATGCGCACCTTGCAAAATTAGAAAAAGCAAAAAACAACCCGAAACAGACTTGGAACATACATGGAAACATCGTGACCCCACAAGAAACCAGAAAAGTCTTCAAATTATGAAAAACCTGTGGAAATAGCAAAATCATTCAATGAGTTTTTCGCTAACGTTGGAAAGCACATATACAAAGAGGTAATGAACGAACACAATAAAATTTCCTCGGTGGTTCACGAAACACCGATAATGCATAAGCTAACTCGGTTCACAGTTCCATTTCATAATGACTCATCCACCGAGAAGGGCCAAATGTGGACACCGAGCTCGGTAAGCCCTTGGAAATTGTTACGACTATTTACGCGCTTGAGAGTACCAATTCTTGTGGTAACAATGGAATAGCATTACAGTACCTCAAAGACGGGTTAGTCTGGGAGTGTGGCTTGATCCCAATATGAACTTTTGACATCATGTTGATAAGCTCTGTCCAAACTGAATGGTACACTCATGTTTTTCAGTCGAACGAAGAAACAACTCTACTCCAAGTCCAGACTTCTCGTAATCAATGCTCTTATTTTTTCTCATTTAAACTACTGCCCTACCATATCAGGAAAGTGCACGAAAACATTACTCTCAGACATTCAACGAAGCATAAACTTCACCGCAAAAGTAGCTCACGATGAAAAACTTAGAAAGAGCGATCACGTGACACCAATCCTTAAGAAACTTGGGTGGCTGAACATCCAGGAACGACTAGAGCTGAGCAAAGCAATACGAGTTTTTAAAATTCAGAACAAGCTCTTCTGTTCAAACGATGTTGTGTTGACAACTCGAAAAGCGGCCCATCAACGATCAACATGGAATGAAAATAACATTGACACATAGTTCAGAGGAACAGAGATTGTGACCAAACCTTTCAATATTTCAGGTCCAAAGATTTTCGACGAACTACCAGCTGTCATTTAGAATTGCGCAACCGTATCTTCTTTCACGCAGAAATGTACCACTCTATTGTTTACCCGCAGGCAGGGGCAGGCAGAGTTAAACAATTAATGTCGACACGAAACTGGTAACTTAAAACTATATTTTCCAGCTCGCTCAGAGTATCAACACTAACACCCTGTCAACAAAACACAAATATAACCTCACATCCTATGCCCCTCTGATCTCCCTTTGTATTTGTCTACGAACAAATAGGAACTGCCAATTCAAACACGGTTGCAATGTTGCCGAATCCTGCAGTTTCCCCTCAGCGCGCTCTGTCCCTTTTGACTTCGCATTGATCTGACCATAAAATAAATTAGCTTTGTCTTTGAGGACAAACGAGAATTGGATAGCGTAACTCCACTGTACCATTCCCGCACTCTCCTCTCAGCGCAACGTTTTTTTGCTCTGTTTTAACCCCGATACATTTAA
>SDVV010033083.1:0-11342 GCA_016164225.1 Gammarus roeselii
TAAATATCAGGCTAAACCCTTCGACTGAATAATACATTATTCCAAGCTGACAGAAAACCTGAAATGGGTTAATATGGTTATTATGTGTGGACTATATCGTCTCTGTTGGGGTCATGCTTCAGTTTGGCTTCAAAAACCACCGCAGAAAGTAAAAAAATACGTGGGTCGGCAAGGCCTAACTACAATTTCCAAAGAGCCAACGTTGACGGTTTCAAAATGAAATTGCAAACATAAACTTCGCTCACCAATAAGATGGCAGGACCGTAGAATGATGCATTTTGTATTGGAGATACAAGGTGGTGTAAGCAAGCAAGAGTTTCATCCCAGAGAAAAGTACAAATAAACAATATCTCGTGGCTGATAATAAAGTTCAAGAAGCAATTGCTTACAGACAGATATTGTATCAAGCCATCTCACACAAATATCAGAACTAGCATTAAAACATACTAGATCGGCAAAAACAAATGAGTGTCTGCGAGAGAGGCTTGGTTGGAATTTTGCTTGCAGAAGTTGCCTCAACAGTAGTGACATGAGCAAGGCTTGAGTCGAAGCAACATGGAGACGAACGATGACTCGTTGATGGATTAATACAGCATCGGCTGCTGGTTGGACGTTCGGTGCCGGGAGGACATTGACTCCAGTGCACTAGAAAGCCTCGGCACTTTAATCTAATCGTGTAAAAATTGCCAAAAATGTCTAATGGCAACTGATCATATCTCTACTTGTTTGAGCTGTCGTCATACGAATTACTTGAAATGTTTTCATCGAAACTTCTAATTTGGATGCAATCAAGCTCCGACAGGAGAACATCCCGTTTAAATAGAATTACGCAATCAGACGCTTCTCAATTGACACAGAAACAACATCAGAGGAAAATAAAACAATTGGTCATGAGATTCACGGTGTGTATTTACCATCATAGCTATCAATTATGATTACGGTTAATTTGCAATGTCACGTATAGTATACAATAAATAGACGTGCAGTAGGGAAAAGAAAATTCGTTTATGGTTGGTCTACAACCGAAACAATAAACTATCTTTTACCACGTGGAATTGAACACTATGCAGAAATTTCTTACGGTATTATATTTGAACAATTCTTCTTAATGTATAATACGAATTAAATTTCTGAGGAGTTCAATTATCGTGTGGAAAATGAAACTTGAATAATTTTTTAAATCTTCAATCATGAACGAATTTTCTTTCATTACTGTACCATATGAGATGATTAGTCGTAACAAAGTCAAGCAATGAATGAGATAGTGATCAAAATAATGAGAGCACATTGTTTCTTTTCTCGACTACTTTTGTAATCACACAAACTTTACAAGCATGAAAGTCCCGGTTTGTAAACCTCAGCATATGTGATCAACAACTTATTTCAAGTAGAACATTGGAACTTGGTGTACACGGCCTGAACATTGTGAACAATACGATTTATTTTACGTTTTCTTTGCATCGGAAAACATCAAATTTTCATTTGTTTGACTTTCACTAACATTATCAACTATGTTACGGTGACCGTTTTATTACCGAAAACTTAAATTGAAAGGCTCGTAAAGGGTCTCAAAAAATCGTTTTGCAGGGGCAGGGTCACCAACAAGAAGAACGGAAGCGTTTCCATTTTGGGCCGTTTACTGATTCATGGTGACGTAATGTAGGTAATTGTTTTGACTCACTTGGTTGCCAGAAACCGCCTACTTTACATAATTTGCATTGGTGGACTTACTGGGCAGAAATGATACGCATTTCTTGATCGAATCAAAAGATGGAAGTTATGTAGCTGGACAGTCAGGAATGGCTTCCTATCCCCTTGACAATCGCTGTCTGCGTGCTTGCATCTAAGTGTAACCAGATCACAGTGACTAGGTGCATGAACTGGTTGCACATATCTTCGACACATGTTTGTTTGGATAGTGGTCAAAAAAACACAAATACGAAGTATTTACAAAAATCAAGAAGGCTATTGAAGCAAACACGGACATATACGAGGCAAGGGCTATGGAATAGCACGCTATTCAGTCCAGACTAGGGAAAGCTATAGCTACAATTTAATCAGACTTATCAACTAACAAAACAAAACTATAACAAATAACATTATTTGAGAGAACACAGAGAAGCAACAAAACAAAGAACTGAGAGCGCTTAGATAATATCCCAGCCCACTAAGGCTGATCTACTATTTATAAGTTTATTTACAGAAATCTGGTAACTATTTTTTAAATCTAATCTATGACCACACTGTCGGTTTTAATCACTTTTTTTCAATACATATTTCAGTGTTAACAATTTAATTCAGTTCTTCGCTTAATATTTACAACAACAGTATGATTTCCGTGGTCTATTGGTCAAAACAATGAAATAAACTTAAATTATAAATTAAATAAAAAGAATACTTTACAAATTTTAATGGATAAAGATAAGCTTGCAGGGGCTCATCACAGTCACACGACATCAAACGACAATCAAAAAAGTGACAAGCAATGTGAGTTTCAAGTTTAATTTGAATAATATATCGAAAACGAAATTATAATTCAGGCTAATTGAAATGAACTAAAAAAGTTGCAACTGTTTTAAAGTTTAGGTTTACGCAAACGAATTCTTAAACGACGAAAATTTCAGTTCTCAATGCAAGCTTGTGCCTCATGTTGAGGTCGTCGCTGAAATTAGGATAAAAAATCGCAGTATCGCAGGTGTCTCCACATCTGCAACCTTACGAAACGTTGGTGGCGACATTAACTTAGCCAGGTGATAGCATCTCCCCGCCAATCATTGGCAGGGCGGCGAGCCGGTGCTACTATCAATGCATGCCGCTCGCCCTCTGGTGTTCCATTTATTTTGTGATGTCAATGCGTCTACTACATCCTGTAGTGAATTTGCTGAGGGTGCACCCAGGCCCCGGCAGGTAGCCAACACTGTTGTACTTTGCCGCCCAACAGAGTACTCTATTACCAAAAACAATAATGGCTTTGTTTGGTTCAAATCTACCAGAGTGTATCCTGGAATTGCTCCCGGGCTATACATGTCGTTGAGCAATTTTATATCTCAGTCGTTATACTAAGAAAATAGCGGAAATATTTGTCCTGTGGTAACGTTCTAAAAAATATGACTCAGTGTTAAATGAAATCGCTAAGTTCAGGCCTATTCGTCCAATAAATACGTTTGAATTAAATACATGAGATTCTTTTTATACAATGTACGGAAGAAGTTAATTCATTTAGATTTAATTAAGGTTTTTAATATAGAACCATGTAAAATTCCGCTGAAATTCTATTCCAATCATAAACATTTTATTGAATATTCTTAGATTTTTCCTGAACGGTGAATGAAAACAAAACGATGATCACATTCAAGATGACAGCAAGTGAAGGGTTCTTCATCACACATTGTTATCGAATTGAAACATCGATTTACTCGTTAAACGGCATCATGATATCTGTAGAACATATTTCAAGTTTTTTCGTAACCTATTTGAAGGCGTCCCTATGAAATGTTTATTTGATAAACGTCCATCTCACACCTCGGTCAGGAATTGAACATTGTACTGCAACGGTGAGGCCCAAGCATGCAAAGCGAAGGTGCTTGTATTTGTCACCTGTAACACTGAAGCTACATCAACTGCCGGGCTGCGTTAGTGGTGAGGGTGAGAGTTACAAGCGTCAACGGGCGTGTATACGCGAGAGACCGACACATCATCATTCACGAATAATCAGTAAAAAAAGGCCGATACAAGACAAATGTCAAATGTTACTGAAACATGAAGAAATGCAGTGAACTTCGACATAAAAATAGGACGTCGTTGATACACAAATGGAATTAAGACATTGGAAAGATAGCACATTAAATTGTTCCTTCAACATACAATCAATTTTACCCAGTACTCTTTTCTCGAAGAATAATATAGAATTATGGTATTAAAGTAGCTATGTTGTTTGCGTGTCCGCGACTGAGGATACAGGCAATGGTTTCAATACCAATTATAACACTTTACCTGCAGGACAAGCAATCGTCCATTTGTATAGGTACTTCCAATGCATTACATAAACATAAAAAAAGAGTAAGATTTTCCCTTATCACTTTACAGAGCACAAGAGGCGGCAACTCAGCGCTCGACAGATCATACCGCATTTTCACTGGCCATCAACCTTGGAAATATCACTTAACGATCAATTGCGTGCTAGCATTAGAAAGTATTTATAATATGTACACGATAAATGAACAAACTTTATACCCACGTTGATTAGAACAACATGCCATCCGAACAAAATATTGCACTTAACGATATTATAATTGCCCCATCTCGTGCACAACAATCGAGTCATCGAAAAGTTAAGTTAGATATTTTAATTTTAAAATGTCAGGCTGATGTTCAATAAATAAACTATAAAACATAGACCTAAGAGCCTCCACAGAGTACACAAATCTCTTATTTTTTATTATCAATTAATCGAGAGATCATAATATACATTTTTCATGCGCCTAAACTGTGTACCCAAATAATCAACAACTAACAAGAACATTAAGAAATTCAAATTGGAATACAAAGGACAAGTACAACAACTGGTGAAAACAAGGTGTTTTCCGTCGTTCGGCCAGTGACAAAATTTGCTGTAGTGATGATCACTGTGTTTGGATAAACTTGCCACTTGATATCAGCTACTGTAGATATTACATGAGCCAGATTGTTAGTCCTAGAAATTGTAGCAATGGTAGGGCCAAGAGGCTCCGCGATTTACTGTTTTTAGGGCATGTAACTCTTCCAACGTCAACTAAATGTGTATGTACATGGTACAAGTTCAAATTCTATGGTTCACTAAAGAAATGCTGCAATACATACTATTATATCCACGATAGACTACCGATCTATAAACGCTACATCTTACTTTGTATTTCCTTATTATACGTCGACCTGCACGTTGCACTTAACATTAAAGTAATGTTACATATAAAATAATTTACAGTTGAATATATTTATTCTCTCTCTTATATTTGCAAAGCCATTTTTGCCCAACTGGTAACCAATGGGTATTTTAAATGTCCACTTAAAATATTCAAAAATATTTACACTGAAAGTAGACCGATTTAAATGGAAAAATATTTTGATGATATTTTTTTGTTATTCCACAAATATACGTTAGACTTCTATGGACCAGTATACTCCCTTCAAACGTAAATGGCACTCAACATGACAATGGAATGAGTTAACATGCGACATAAGCAATTCTAGAGGGGCAGAAAGGGTAGTGAGTAGGCCGGATTGGAGCCTCCATCGTGTATAGAATAATATACTTCACCTCAAGTCCGGAAGCGGGAAGTGAGACTGAGTTGAAACCAACATTTCTCAACTGCATAAAATTGAAAATAGCATCGTTTATGCGTTAGGCTGAATTCTTGAAGGTGGTTATAGGTCTCGCTTAATAACAAGCTTGTGAGGGTGATCCTTGCTCTTGCTCAGTGAGAAATCTGTGAGAGTAATCCTTGGTCTCGCTTACTGAGAAACCTGTGAGAGTAATCCTTGATCTCGCTTAATGAGAAACCTGTGAGAGTAATACTTAGTCTCGCTTAATGAGAAACCTGTGAGAGTAATCCTTGGTCTCGCTTAATGAGAAACCTGTGAGAGTAACCCTTGGTCTCGCCGAATGAGAAACCTGTGAGAGTAATCCTTGGTCTCGCTCACTGAGAAACCTGTGAGAGTAATCCTTGGTCTCGCTCACTGAGAAACCTGTGAGAGTAATCCTTGGTCTCGCTTGATGAGAGGCCTGGAAGTCGGACCTTCAGTCTCGCTTAATGAGAGCCTGTTACAGGGACCTTTGATCTCGTTTAGTGAGTGAATTGTGAAGGGGGCATTGGTCTCGCTCTATGAAAAGCCTTTGAGGGTAACTTTGATGTCGCTTAGTGCCAAGTCGAGGGAACACTTGCTCCCACTTAATGCTTGCTGAGTGAGTGTAATTCTAGGCTGTTTTAATGCTTGGCCTCTAAGGACGACCTTCTATCTTGCCTAATGCTTGGTCTGTGATGGCGAACCAGGCTCCTGCTTGATGGGCGTGGAGGGGGAGGAGTTATTGTTGGCGTAGGGCTGAATGGAGGCGTTGTTGTCGTCGTCAGCTGCTGAGTTGCGGACTGAAGACACAGGCGAGGACCGAGACAAGGCAGGGTTGGTTACGGCAATAATGTTGCCTTGACTTGCCGAGATGACCTGCAAAGACTGATAAGTGAACACCAGAGAAAACAAATAGGAGCGTTCCATGCCTAGTATCAGGCGCGTAGCCAAATATTTCCCAAGAAAGTAGAAAACTCTTCATTATTAATTAAATTGACTTTTATTAAGGCCTTCATTGTTTCGGACCTGAAGGTGCGTCAACCCGTCCAGCTACGCTTCTGCCAAAATTATTACTACTAAATATAAACAATGCCACTTCTTAAGGGAATAATTGTGCGACTACAAAGACCGAAAAGTTTAATTCTATACCTATCAGCAGGTAAGGGCGACGAGACGGAAAACAACAGCCTGTGATCATAGCCAGATTGAACTAAGCGACTTGATCACTCACAGTACTTGACTTCGAATCTAGGTGGAACTTAGGGCTACAATCACTGTATCTTGCCTAGTGTTTCAGTTGAACTCTGGGGCAGAATCCCAGTGTCTGAGCTTTTTTACGAGGTCCAATCTACGAAAGCTGTCATTCGTCAGCAGCAAAAATACACCAACATTGCACAGTTGTTGAAATCAAAACTTGAATATGAAAAGGATTTATTTTTTAAATGATAAATTTTAAAAGGTGAGCATGGCAGAATGAGAAGAGGCCGCCCATGTGCCCGAACCGACCGGAGTTAGGCAGCCCTTGTTCCTGCACTGACCTAGGAGGCTAGGCCGCCCTTGTGCCTGCACTGACATGAAAACCTAGGCAGTCCATGTGCGCACAAAGTCCTGAAAGGCTAAGTAGCCCTTGTGCCCGCACTGACCTGAGAGGGGCTGTTGGAGCCGCTGAAGGAGAGGTGAGAGTCTGAGTCCTCGCCAGGCCGCTCACGGTCCTCGAGGCCACTGTAAGGTGAAGACAGCAGGGTTTGATAAAATCCTGTTAACAAACATTTGGTGACACGAACATCTCTGTTAGGAGATGGTTACGGTGATACGATTTTTTTGGAGGGAGCACGATAGCGTGAAAAAATGAACGGTGAACTCTCATATGTCCATTTTTGCTTATAAGAAAACAATTATGCTTATAAGAAAACACATTACGTAAGGTAATAACATTTGCTCTACAGAAGTCGGCTGACATCATATTTGATAGTTATTAAATAAGCGATTTTGACTTATTTTATTGAGCGTACAAAGTCTGCAACAAACACTTCATTAAAACACTTCCAGATGGTTCGATGGTCGATCAATCAACCATGCTTAAAGAGCGAGTGAAGTACTAAGCCAAATTAATCTGTTGATGTTTTTTTTAGATTCCATAATGATCCCTATTTTATGACGTTTTAAACTGGTGACGCTCATGATCAATCAGTGTGAAACTATTTATCCCGTGATAGAGGTAGACCAATGTTTGTGTGAATGGATGGTCTGAAGCAGGCGTTGGGAAGGAGAGACATGAATGTAGAGGTGGCGAGAGAGCGTGCAATGAACAGGCGTGAGTGGAGAATGGTTGTGAATGGTTGAGTTTGATGCTCCTCTGATGTGCTTTCCCGCCCTTGGCATTCCGCTGTCGGGATGGTCATGGGTGTGTGGGGGGGGGGGCGGCCATTAGGACGCTGCGGGAGTAAACCAGTGAAAACTGTCGGGCCCTGCTGCTGACGACGGATCCTCGGACTGCACTCGTGACCCAGAGTGTAAGTTGAGGGGCTACCGGCCGGACCCTTTAGCACAAAAGGTCTAAGTTGTGTGAGTGTGAGCGTATGAGGGTGTGAGGTGCGCCTTGCCGTCGGCCACCCCATTTCTGGAGGATGCTGCCTAGTGTCTGTATCTGTACGAACAGCCATTGTTCATCAGCTGCCTATGTTTGCATTACTGGTCAGCTGATACATCGAATGCCTGATGCGACTTTTTTCAGCCAGTCACCGATAGGCAATTTTTGACCAGCCAGAGACTTTTAGATGTTCAACTTTATACAAGCCATGTACAAATATAGGGCTATTGCAAAATGAACACATAGTTTAAAAATAGTATGAACACTCTACAGCAATTAATAGAGCTACTGTTTTGGCGGGACACTGGACTTTTAAAAGACTTCTTGATGTGTCCCGGGAAAAAAAGTGTACTCAATCGATTTCATTATTGAATAGCATTAAAAGCCCAGTGTCCCGTTCTAAAAAGTTGTTCATATTCCGATGTACAGTACTTATACTATTTTCTACACTATGTGACAATATTTTGATAGCTCTGTAATTTGAAAATGGATTGCATATAAAAAAGACATCTGTAAGTCTTTGGCAAGAAAATTGCCTATCGGTGATTGGCTGCAAAAAATATCGCACGGGATCAATGAATTAGTTGAACAGTAATCTAAATAAAGCTGTAGGATACGATTTTATTCTTCTAACCGTGTTTGTTATGATGGGGGTAGTTGTATGCCAAGGGGTATCAATATGAAATTAATAACGCGTACATTTGCCCCGCTGGTTAGAACACGTTTGCCCCGAGGGTCGGAGACAAGTACTTTTGTCCCGCGGGTTAGGAACACGCGCCCTTAAGTTAAGTTAGGTAGAGTAGAAAGGTTTTAACAATATGCTTGTCAAATATATCGAGCTGCATGCAACATAACGTAACACTAGCCCGGAGCCACTAGCAAGCCCCAAGGTATCGGACAGCACCAGGGTGGGCACCACAATATAAATTTTGATTTCGTACCATACTCAAATAAAGGCAGCCGACGTACAATGGCTGTTCGTGTTACGTGATAAATATAAACTTCCTAGTTGATGATCAGCGCAACCATTTTGAGACTTTATAAAATTGTGATTATTACGGAATATAGCAGAAACAAGAATAAAAACGATTAATATATCTTTCCTTGGTTAACGGAGAAATAAAGCGAATTCACATTTGTTTACAATCAAACTCGGTCTTTCCGTAGAGATTACATTTTATTACCATGACACTCTTCTTTTTACAACACGCGAGGTTCTGTTTGGCGGCACAACCAAGCGTCTGTCTATGCCGCACGTAATTAAAAGATTCACTAAATCTTGTCCCCGCAATGATAAGAAAACCACACAAACGCATTCCTTTGCGGTCAACCAAAAAAAATGGTACGAGCAAGAGAAAGAACCTGTTATTCTAGTCAATCAAGTTTGGCACATCTGATTTGGGCCTGAAAACGAATGTGATTTCTAAATTGAATTTTAAAAGTGCAGGAGAGTTGTTAGTAATATGAAGACAGTTTTATCGTCATTAAATTATTTTTAATGGGTATATGCCAGTGTAAATGATACTACATGATTGGTATCCGATAAATTTGTTCCATTCTGCACACGATATCGTACTTGTCGTATTAGGCTCATAGTGGCATTTTCTCTGTAAAGTGAAGCATTAAACTTGTTAAACTATCCAACGTGAATGAAATTTGAGATGATAATAGCACCACAATTCTAGAGGAATAGACTTGATAACGTTTGATGCAAGGTTGGTTGACAATAGTAGGTAGCTACTTTAGTTTCTCAATGTAACAGGACTTACTCGAACAGAGCTGGTTCTGCTTTGATTTGACCATGCGCTATATAAGCCGAAGAAACAATATTTACTGCTGAGTTAATGAATTTGCTTCCGAGTTCCGGCCAGTAAAATGTATTGGTAATGCTACATTTTAGGTGGAGCTTAGGTAGTTGACAAAAGATATTAGTCCTTTTATTCCGCAATACATCCTACAGCTACAGAGAATGTAGCTTGTAGATATCACACACATGTTCTATTCTTGGAAAAAAATTATTCAAGAGATTATTTTCCAACGGAAGTAAATGTTAAGTAAATCGAGTTTACTGAGTTCTCATAAAACCACCTTTTACTTCAAACTGACTCATGATGAAAATGATACAATGAAGTAGTTCACTTTTTTCTCGTGATAGGACGTGGCTTGAAGTCGATCGTTCCTTCGTTCAAGATTTTTTTGTTTATTTTATTCTATTAGGGTGCACATAGTGGGCAGCCACCCCAATGAAGCGTGTCTCAGTCCACAGGACAACTTGTTTCAGTGAGCTCAGAAGGACGACGTGTCAGGCAGTTTACGAGATAGCCTGGACGTCTGAGGTGAACCAGTCTAAGCAGAGCAGCTACAACACAGATCATTGGCACATTCGCATGGACTCTAATTGACGGAAATTATCTTAGTAGACTCATTACTTGGAGATTAAGATATTTTAAACTAGAATTCGAAAATAACTCTTGAGTTATTGGAACGAAGTTATCAAGTTACGATGCTTGAAGCAAAAACTAAATTAGGGAACATCGTAACTGAACACCGGAGAGATGTTGACCCCAAACATACAACGTTACTAATGCTAGTGGAGAATATCATGGTATTGATGGAATGAAGAAGTCTTCATTTTGAATGCTCGGTAAAATAGGAATAGCTCCAGGTGCAGTGCCATAGTCCCCCATCCTATTTCAAAATGAAAGAATTATAAATAGTTTATTTAATTTTGTTTGAACAGCCATTCAACCCCTTCAGATAGTTGCTCCTTTTTTCCGAAAATCCTGCGTGCGCTACTGTCCTTGGATACACCAAGAATACAGCAAGTCCCAGCCCCAGCACCCACCTCCTCAGCGGCTTGATGAGGCTGTTTTGCTCTATGGTGAGAACGCCGTGACGCTGCTGTAGGGCCTCCATTTGCGCCGTCAGATCCAGCACATCACCCGTGCCGTTAGAAAGGCTGTTGCGGACCTGGAGGAGATGTAGGAAGTGTGAGTATGAAGAGGAGGGCCTGGAAGAGTAGCATCAACAGGGAGGTGATGCATGAACATGGGAGCCCGCTTGATTAAAGGCACCGATACAGACGCAAGGGCGCATACATACTCCAGAAGGGTGGTGGCCTACGGGAAAACGCATCTGACACTCCTCGCATGTGCTCGCAAACATACTTCATAACACCTGATTGAAAGAATTCAAGTTATTAAAAATTGATGAGTAAGAAAAATATTTTGGTAACCGTGTTAGTTATGATAGGGTAGTTGTATGCCATGGGGTAGTCGATACAAAATTAATAACGCGTACATTTGCCCCGCTGGTTAGAACACGTTCGCCCCGAGGGTCGGAAAGAAAGAAAATAAATAATAAATTGAATAGACTCAACTCTGGTGTTCATAATGTACGTCACAAAAAAAAAAAAAATAAAAAAAACTGA
>SDVV010033084.1:0-11342 GCA_016164225.1 Gammarus roeselii
ACATGGAAAAAAATCGTTAAAAAATAAAAATAAATAGAGCACGCGTGGCGATAGATCAAGATTGAAGTACACGACAACCATTTGCTGATAAGTTTGAGACAAGCGTGCTTAGAATACCTTTTATGTCCCTTTCCCACATGAGTATGTATGCAATAAACAATGTTGGAGAGGCCTAGTATAGAGCCACCTATCAGTGAACATCCTCGGGGTCGCATCTCAACCTGACAGCCACTAGCATGTAGTCAAACATTATTCCTATTAATATCGGGATCCTCCTGCACATGCAGTATTCTGTTCTTCCCTGCATATGTAACATGTCATGCTAACAATGCAGCTAACTTCTAAAATTGTGTCTTCGTGGGCCACACATTGTGTTTTTAATGTACCATACCGCCTCATTTTGGACATTTTCTACTAATAGTAATTGTCATTATTAATTAAATGTTCGTGACCCTACTTACAAGACATATTTTTTTTAATCAACAGTTCAACAGAACGTTTTTATGTATCAGCTGGTGGTATGTAGAGGTATACATACTCTCCAACCGTAATAATATGTGGATGTTTTTCTGATTTAAATGGCAAATGTTGTCATGTGAACATTTCATACTGACGACGACTTGGTACGTATCATATGTGTATTCTGATATATCTGTTATTTGGTCAACACGTCATTATACCTAAATATATTTTAAATCCTTAAATACTTACAAATACCTAATTTTTTAAATCAAATATAAATAACGTCCCTGAACTTCAACTCATTTTCAGGAAGATTTGCTCTATTTTACGAGTCGTTAGTGAATACGAGTAGCTTTGATTTATGAAACTGATGTTGCTTTTGTCAGCATGACAAAAGGCTCGTGCCTTCCAATCACATTGAAGACGCCTGCGAAGTGCCGTAGCTTCAAGAGCTCAGTTGTGTGCTCCTCAGGGTGATGCAAACGAAAGGTGTGATGCATAGCAGGTTTCCGTATGATCATCTATATCTTGTTGTTCCCACATAATTAATCAAAGTGGTATGAATAATGTTGAATAATTAAATTACATCTGCAGCTCGGGGAACGTCTCTTTGATGTCTTAGAAACACTAGAATGATGTTATTTGTAACAAAGCGTGATACGGACACTGATACGCATCTTGTGTATTCAATAAAGCGACAATACCTACTAGCGTATATATGAGAAACAACAACAATGGAACAATTACACTTTGTTCACTTGCAACGACAAGTGTGAGCTGAGATGGATCTTATAATTTAAAGAAATCAAAGATGTGTTTCACCGTCGACATCTATTTCAATTTCATTACGATTCTCATTTCTTAAATTTGTTCCAACGAATGATGATAGACAAATAACTAATAGACAATTCAAACAGCTTGATTCATTGAAATAATATAAATTTTATTCCATGTCTCCTGTTCAAGGGTTGGCAATGTATCTTGTCCCCAACAGACCATGGGATGCAAGTGAATCCATTCATTCTCGTATTTTTTCATAAAATTTGACCCGCTGTATTCAAGGTAGCCATTTAATAACGGTCCCCTTAACATGTTTTTCAATTTCTGTTAAAAATTCTGCACACGGCAATAACTCGACTGGAGGCAACCAAGATTCCTATTTAACAGGAATTCACCATCAGCTCTGCTGTTAACCATCAGCTCTGGCATGTGGTTACGGAAATGAAGTGTCTCCGATTAATTCCATCACTACATCAACACACCCCACCTGGGGCCCATTAATTGCATCACTATATCAACACACCCCACCCGGTGCCCATTTATTGCATCACTATATCCACACACCTCACCTGGTGCCCATTAATTTCATCACTGTATCAACACACCCCACCCGGTGCCCATTTATTGCATCACTATATTCACACACCCCACCTGGTGCCCATTAATTGCATCACTGTATTAACACACCACTCCTGGTGCATATTAATTGCATCACTATATCAACACACCACACCTGGTGCCCTTTAATTGCATCACTACATCAACACACCCCACCTTGTGCCCATTAATTGCATCACTATGTCAACACACCCCACCTGGTGCCCATTAATTGCATCACAATATCAACACACCACACCTGGTGCCCATTCTGAACGCTGTAACACCTACTCGAACCAGCAGTGTCTATTTCTATCATTTACAAGTGATAACATTACTGGTTTAAGAAAATGTTTACAATAATGTTAAAAGTTTACTCTACAGTCTTAATCTTCCGAGCAAACCGACTTTGTATCGTCGCAAAGTTTAATCCGCATTATGCTACGAGAGTATCAGAGGCCTCTTCGTTGTTAACCTCTTTTACTCCTCCACAGCGAGGTCAGGGTCGAAAGCTGCCAGTCTGCTAACTCTGATGGAAACTAAAATCTCTTGTGTATAAATTCCGCAGGAACATGACAAAGATTTCACAGGACTAATGATGGTAATCTTTGTGAGCACCTATCCAGAGAATGAGATTCCTTAACAGAAGAAAAAATATATATAGAGTGATCCAATTATCGAATATACAAAATATCATGTCTAAAGAAATTAAACAATGGTGAAACATCTACCACCGGGACTGATTTTTTAAAATTCCGATTTGAGAAAATATTAGTGCTGCACCCGGAAGAAATGAGTTGAGACCAAAGAGGTCAGATAAAATTTGATGATGAACCTAGCCAATAAATACCGATTGCTTGCTGCTAATATTAGCTATCGATATCCGTCGGCAACATACTTGTTCTGAAGAAGACTGAGAAATGTCAGGTGTTTAAACATTAACCCTATTAGGCATGTCACGAAACGTCTCGAAGTAGTCCCGCGTTGCCGCTTTTGTAGGTCTTTATCATCGGCCAGCTGCTGATTGAATACTATGACTAGGAAACAGATCTTCTGTCGTCATGTGTAGCAAAAATCTCGATTGCCTGTAGTATAGTCAATCGATAAGCTCTTGCTAAGAAAATAAGAATAGTAAGGCCCAGAGACAAAGTGTTAATGGATCGCTTACCTCGCGGCGTATTAAGCGGAGCGTGCTCTCATCAAAACAACCTTCTCGTACGACAGTCAGTCCCACACTGGAGGTGTGTAAGTAAGTAATTATGCTATTTGTAGACAAAGTACTAACATTTTTTGTCATTTTATTGAGCGATCATATTGGTAATTATTGAATTGAAAAATAGCTTGAAGGAGAGCAACACATCGAAGTGATATGAGCGAGTATTAGTTTGATTTAGGGTTTTAAAAACAACGCGTGGCTAATAGGGGTAATTCCCCATTTTCTTGTTTGTACTACGTGGATTGAGACTCATGTAAAATTTATTATTCATTACACATAGAACGTTTGCGTTGAAGTTATAGTTCCTGCCTTTGCATTTGTATTTGATTATCTCATGATCAAGTGCATCCATTGGAGAATTGTTCTAACAAAAATATACATAATATCAGTAGACTGCATAAACACTTTTTGCCCACCAGTTCACTTTACATCAGATGCCACTGATCATGTTTGCAACATGCTTGGACCAGCCATGTTGGCATCAATGCCTATAAATAAGAGTAACCCCGCGATATTCCAATCATATCACAGGTTACTGATGCCATTAAAATCAAATTACTCGAGCCTGTCGCCTTCACTGAATGCACGGTATCCCAGAGCCCTGATCAGCAATTTTGTAGGTAGAATTCGGCTATCTAACTTACTTCATTCGTCAAGACATAAACAATTGATACTTGTAGATCTTTAAATCACTACAAATTTCAAGATTTTAGGATTAAAGAGTTTTCATTTCGCCCAATCTTCTAAAGCGATCGACGTTATTTTGATGTCCAATTCATGTGAGCTAATTCCATCAATGGTATTAGGATACCATCAATAGCGACATTTGTAGAATAGAAACTATATGCATAAATGCAATCAGTTACCATTAGAAGCAATCATGTAAAGAGTGTGATATATGATTGCTGATACCTGTCATAGTGGTGTTTCCATGCATAGTTGGTTACCGCCTCCAACGTTCCTTCATGATATTCCAAGATATCGCTTGCTTAACATTGACAGTGAGGGATTTGCATTTACACAAAATATTAAACACACTGATCTTTTGAGTAAATATGGAAATGGATTTTATTAGAGATTACAATTTGCATAAGCAAAAAAGGTAATACCTTTTATAAACACCAATAATTTGAAAGTGAAGCAGTCGGCGACTGTAATGCGATGGTCACCTTTCATTCCGTGAAGCACAACATTTATGTCTATTTTTCATTTCCAGCGCGAAGCATATATACATTAACTAAATAGATAAAGTTCAGTAATATCTTCCGATTGTATTGGTGTGAATACCTTCGTTGTAAGCATTGGTAAGGGTGAGGTTGACGCCGATTGCGCTCCAATCGAACGCGTTAATGCGTCAATATAACATCACACACCATAACCCTTCGAGTGATCAAGTGGCGCTCTCTGAGTCAATGAGAGCGTAGAGTGACATTCTCGAAACCTGGTCCGGCAACAACCGCTTGTTTCTCTACACTCCTCTCTTCAAATCTCGAGATAATGTTCATAAGTCTATGACATTAGGGAAGCAAGTTTGCTCACCTCTTTTTTTATTTTTCTTCTTGATTTGTGATTGATTTATTTCAGAGAAAGTATCACTTACACGCCGTGAATATAAGAGCTTAAATACAGTAGTGTTCTGGAACATTCGCGCAATGGATAGTCTCCCCCAACATCCTGTGCTAGTGCTGTAAAATGACCTAATCAGACCTATTATAATCTTCAACGATCTATCAGAGCGTTAACGACCCTCATAAATCTTCTTTGAACCCTACATGTTTATTTAGACCTAATATACAGTAGTTGAATTCCATTACAATAATTCATTATACCTATCGAAATATTGGTAGACGTAAATTAGCCACAGACGCCGTTCCCTTGTCATAACACGTACTTCAAACACCCAGCCGCCTCTGCTCACTCGGCCAGGAATATAAGAAACTGTTTGATCACAAGTTGATTTTGGCCCAGCATATATGCCCGGGGATGAATTAGCTTTGCTTGAATTTCGCGACTGTGCTAATATAAAAACCATAAAATGGAAGGTCGTGGACTGTTATTTACTATTTTCTAAATTATGAGGAATAATCGTTGTGAGAATGTTCGATAGTTGAAGTGTCATCTCTGTCGATAGGTGTACACAATAGTCATTGACCAATGCCTAAGGGTGTCATTCAAAATATATTCAATCAGGTTATCGCTCGTTCTATGAAACTTTCTTTATAGACAGTTAATAGTGTTATGATAAATTGTCCTCAACCCTAACATTACACCTTATTATTTTTTGTCTTGGCCGTTAGGAATACCACATATATGACATTGTAGAGAATGTGTATGTAAAATGTTTAATAACAGATATGAAACCATAGATTTTTGAGTCAACAAAAGTGGCATATTACCGAGCAGCCGACGATAATTTGGGTTGATGTGGGATGTATGGTCGTAAGGGGGGGTTGTTTTAGTACAACATTTCCCCTATTCGGTAGCCATGTTAATATAATGACACGGTATCTTTGTCCCCTAGTCGGGGGTCAGTGATAGCGACTCGTAACAAGAAAATTAAATGTATGTTACCACACAGATGAAATTATAATGGTTACACATTTAAATATCCATTTTACGTTGTCACTGTCACGGCAAGAAGCTGTAACCAGTTTATATGAATCATACATTTCTGTTACATATTTATAAATTTGCTCACAGCCTTGTCCTGCGACCACGTATTACAGCACTTCACACGTGCTTGCCATACCGTCTAACTATACATCATCTCTCCATAAGACGTGAGATGTTAGTCATTAATGAAGTGCTCCGGTGCCAACAGGTCTCATTATCGTCGCCTTTGTTTGCTCACCGGAAAACGAGACGATCCCTGGCAATTACCCTATTAAAGAGACCCTAATGCATTTATTAAAGCAAGATGAGAAGCAGAACGACTCTACGGAATTTAATTAACTAGGAGTAGGTGTGAGAAAACAAGATGGGATAGAAATGAGTGATTAAAATGCATCTGGTGTTGGATGAGAACGACACTCGATATGACTGGATGAGAATAAGGCATCTGGTGTTGGATGAGAACGACACTCGATATAACTGGATGAGAATAAGGCATCTGGTGTTGGATGAGATCGACACTCGATTTAACTGGATGAGAATAAGGCATCTGGTGTTGGATGAGAACGACACTCGATATAACTGGATGAGAATAAGGCATCTGGTGTTGGATGAGAACGACACTCGATATAACTGGATGAGAATAAGGCATCTGGTGTTGGATGAGAACGACACTCGATATTACTGGATGAGAATAAGGTGTCTGGTGTTGGGTGAGAACGACACTCGATTTAACTGGATGAGAATAAGGCACCTGGTGTTGAATAGAACGACACTCGATATAACTGGATGAGAATAAAAAACATCTGGTGTTGGATGAGAACGACACTCGATATAAATGGATGAGAATAAGGCATCTTGCGTTGGATGAGAACGACGCTCGATATAACTGGATGAGGATAAGGCATCTGGTTTTGGATAGAAAGAAACTCGATATAACTGGATGAGAATAAGGCATCTGGTGTTGGATGAGAACGACACTCCATATAACTGGATGCGAATAAGGCGTCTGGTGTGTAGCCGCCACGTCAATCAATACTTATTAACGACCGACGGCCTTGTGAGTTCGGCCAACCCAGTATGAGGTCTAAGGTGTTTACCGAAATGACACTCACACTCAACTCACTCTGGAGTGGGTCAACTTTGATATTTCATATATGTACAAAACTACCGCCATTTTCCATATACCGCTACGCTGCTTGAAAAAAGGGTATGTGGGAGGAGGGACATTGAAACACTTTGTGAAAGTTAAAAGCTTAGCTATATTTCTTAGCAAATTGGGAAGCTCGAAGAAAGATGAACCTCTTCGACACGCACAAATGACAGCATCAATAGAATACACACCAAAAGTTATAAAGAAATCAAAACCCCAAAATATCACCTGTGCCCTAGGAATCGTACATAAATGGCGCACGTCGAACACTTCACTATCATGATAACAGATATAGTAAAAGAAATGGGGCACGTAGGCCAAATGTTACCGATAGAGACACAGTAAAAGAAATGGGGCACGTATGCCAAAATGTATCTGATGCTCAAAAAATGATTCGAACCTACTTAATATACTAAGGCTTAGGAAATGGACAAAACATAGCTAGGCACACACGTGCGTAATATTCGAAAAATTCAGGGGGGGGGTCAATAGAACATAACACAAGGTATTACATATCATCTAAGACCTTCCATCAACGGCCTCCTCCTAGGATTAAATACGTTGTCGCTTGGGAATTTCAACTGGCATTGACTTGTCAATAGAAGGGCCAGCCCTCGTAGATGTAGAGAATTTCAACGCAAACGCTCACCGGGGTTTATGACGTGACCCTTGCTCTGGGTCCTTGAAGACGATGAAGGACAGACTGCCTTGCGCCTGGCAAGGCGCGTGGAGAAATCGTCAGGGGAAGAACCCGATGACGCTCGCTGAACTCTTCGTTAAACGTAGAAACGACCACAGGACTGTTCATGTCCAGAACTTGGGTGCTGAATTGGCTATATAAAAATACGTAATACGTAGAATAATTATCACTTGATTTTACTCTCAGGTCTGTCTATATGCGAATGATGATTATATTTGAACTCGTCGAATATTCCTCTGAATTTGCTTTGAACTAGAGTCTACTTGAATTAATGTTCTTCACGACTTGGTGAGGGCTCAAAAAGGCACAGAGGGCTCTAACAACGTTTTAACCACAGGACGTGGATGAAACGAGCTCTTCACATCGGAGACGATTTCTGTATAAGCTCGAGCCACTGGTTGCCAGTGCCTCTTATGGTCCGTTATTGTGACGTCATCGCGCACCACTTGCCTGGGGCTAGCTTGGAGGCCCGAACGTTGCAGTTCCTCTAAGAAAAAAAAACTCTGCCGGTCAGTACGCTGGTGGCGCGTTGCTAAGGGATTGCTAGCCTATGCAGACGTAACGAAATGGTTTAACGCCGGCCTCACGACCGTGCCCACCATGTCACGCCTGACCTAATCAGGAGCACTACCTTCAGGATACGAGATCCAGTCGATGGCTCGGCGCTGCACGCCCAGTCCGTCTTGTTTTTGCCAGAACAGCGCTGACATCGCAAGTCTGGGTGGTAAGGCGCCAGCCTTTCCCGACGGTGTGTCGCCGCTTGTTGAAACAATGACCGCCGCCACCTCAGCGGTTTCTACTGAGCGGAGCGGCTTGCTGGTTACCCCGTGTCTGCATCCGGCACGATGTATCTTCCAAGGGTACTGCTGTCTGTATCTTGTGCGGTGTATTCTTCATAGATACTTGCAATCTGCATGATGTACGCTACCGGCACGGGCAGCGCCACAGGTGTTGGATGAGATCGACACTCGATATAACTGGATGAGAATTGAAATGCGGAGCATCACACAAAAACACGGCTCAATGATTCGGTAAATTAAAAAAAAAATCTGTAAATATAATTTGAAATGAACACTCCACATCGAATTATCAAATTCACAATTAACTACCTAATTGAGATAGCTTGGCTGTAACATTTGATTATCGTAGGTTAAAGCAAGAAGCGTGTTAAGGCGCATAACGTGGCTCACATTTCAAATAATCCATCATAATAATTTATTCAACTTTTACCGAATGTATACCCGTATAATCTATTATTTTTCCTTCTCAAATATAAATTGAATATGTAAGATTTTTATTTGTTCTTTTACGAAAAGATTACGTCGAACTGCATTGAGAGGGAGGTAATAATTGTTAAGCACCAACACTCTGCCAACTCAACTACACTGGTACAATTTACGTGTTTCGTACATGTCTTGCTCCTGCAGATTCAACTGCACATACCTGTTATGTACATACCTCACATACCTGCATTGCATGTACCTCACATACCTGCCTTGCACGTACCTCACATATACCTGCCTTGCACGTACCTCACATATACCTGCCTTGCACGTACCTCACATACCTGACTGGCTCCCTCTTATGCCATTCACGAGGAAGCTGAGACCATTAGAATGGCACGCTAATTTGTCATTCACCGCAAAAGAAATAATGTTATTTTAACTCAATATTTCTCAGTGTGCAGGAAATGACAAAAATATGCTTATTCAAGTCCGTGGAAGTAAATAATGGAAAATCCGTGACTCCCTCGCAAAATCTCTGGCTACGCGCCTGATATCATGTGGCATGGTCAGTTTGCTTTCCTTGGAGAGATACCATGCATATATTCATGAATTACTGTACATCCTTACAGAACGTATTCAAATACAGTGAGTTCAAATACTACGTGGCTTCTCGAATACCCTTTGTCTCGACCGCTGACAGAAGCTATAAGTTGGCATTTAACCCCGTGACCACACTTTACCCCGTGACCAAACATTACACCGTGACCAAACTTAACCCGTGACCACACTTAACTCGTGACCACACTTAACCCCGTGACCACACTTAACCCCGTGAACACTTAACTCCGTGACCACACTTAACCCCGTGACCAAACTTAACCCCGTGACCACACTAAACCACGTGACCACACTTCCTCATCATTGTGGGTAAGACAATTATTAGAAAGTGAGACTTTTCGTATTATTGAGAGCAAAACTATAGATTCTGTAGACATCTTAAGCATTTATTTTTTAGTGGAAATGCAACAACATGTAAAAAAAATCTCAACACAGTTACAAGTCCTGTCCTTCTAGAAATTTTGGCGTGGTCGTTCAAATGACAATAGATCTTGATCAAATTGCATTTGGATTACACACCAACAGAGCATCACCAGGTGTTAATAAATTAATGTGGTTGTAAACTTAAAAAGGGGGAGCAGAAAAAATGTACAACAGACCACGAAATATTTTTCGTTTTAAAAATGTCGGATTGTAAAGACACCATTGATTAATTTTCCTTTCAATAATTGATCCAAATTGGTACTAACATTTTTCTCGGATTATGAACAAATATTTATTATATCATTTAGATTTCGTATTTAGGAGCCTCGTGACCGAGTGAATAGCATGCCTCGAATGCACTGTTCCTGGCAGCCTCTGGAATTGAAATTGGGTTTCTAGCATTGCAAAGACTCTGTTGCTTTGAACACAATTCCAACCACTAACCAATCAAAGGGGAAACTCATGTTTATTTAGATGTGTAGCTGTTGTGTGTCTAATGTATGAATGTTTGTGCATTACCTGAAAATATACTGTTTTATTCACAAATAATGTCACACATAACTGACCACCCATTTCAAGAAAATTTAATCCAGACAATCTTTGACTGCCAAATGCGATCATGTTTGCACGAAATCAATAAAATTGTGTAGTCTACTAGAGAGCAACACCTGACTATCCTGTTACGATCATTGGTATTCTAATATCATATCATGCGGGCATCCGTACGAAATTGATTGTCCAATTATTGGTTCACCGGGGTAGCTTTCTTAATGTTCAATTTAACCACACCGTGTCAAATAAAACGTGAGTCAGCATGATGATATGTAACAATTAGGGTTAATTCTAACTAAACTCAATTTGAATTCAAATTGTGCAACACGTTTCAGCGTTTATATTCGTATATGAAAACCTTCTCTGATACTGTGGAAGAAGAGTCTCCGCCTACGTAAGGCAGCACATCTTCGACTGATGGTTCCACCGCCCGGGAGTGCAGTCGTTGGGAAAACGTAACTGATTACTCAGGATACAGTTGAAATACCATTAGGATCAGGCCAGCCTCTGCATTCTTGATCGAAGCAACATGTTTTGATTGCCGGCAACATTGATGAGATTGGCAGAATTGTCGTAACTGCTTGAACTGAATGAACTGCATTGGCTCTAATGTTATTCGTACTGGAACTGGTGTGTAGTAAGCACATATTAGCCCTCAATGTTATTGGTACTGAAACTGGTGTGTAGTAGGCACATATTGGCACTCAATGTTATTCGTACTGGAACTGGTTTGCTGTAAGCAGACATTGGCCCTCAATGTTATTCGTACTGAAACTGGTGTTTAGTAAGCAAACATTGGTCCTCAATGTTATTCGTACTGAAACTGGTGAGTAGTAAGAAAACACTGGCTCCCAATGTTATTCGCACTGGAACTGGTGTGTAGTAAGCAGACATTTAAGCAGTACCGAGACTTCGGAGAAGAGCCGACATTAATTGTTGGGTTTGAATTCATCCTCAAACTTAAATTCTATTTCAAAATCTGCAAGTCGTGATACACTTATGTAT
>SDVV010033085.1:0-11342 GCA_016164225.1 Gammarus roeselii
TTTGATGGGAGTCTCTGGAGGAAGAGCGTCTTGAGGAACGTTTCATCAGGCTTAGCTGGTCCATCGACTAATGTTAGAATTTGACGAAGGAAAGCTGACGGCTTTCTGTCGCCAAATTACTCACTACTGAGTAGTTTCCCTATTCACTGTCGGGACGAAAGTCCGTAACTGTTTTGCAGCTCGGTTGTGAGTGTTGCGAATGGATTATCCCTGGGAGGGTTTAAAATGATGTTACGTATTTCAGCTGTCACATCCGGTTTTAGCGCACCTACCACTACCCTAAATTGGACCAACAGGTCCGATATCGCCTGTAGGTCAAATAACGATTCGACCTGCGCGAACTATAAGGGTATGTCGCTTGTATTGAACAGTGGTATCTGGACTGAAATCGGCGTTTTCGGTGTCGTCACCGGTGGTGGTGGATCTTTGACTGCGTCCACCATGTTGGCTTGTTGCACTCACTTGGATCTAAATTTTTAAAACAGAATTAGGTTTAAACTGAATTAGGTTTCTGAGAACGAGCGGTATTGAAAAATCTCGAAATACCTAGCTATGCAATTATAAAAGTTGTTAAATTTTAATCGCCAGTACACTGAATTAAAATTTGAACGCTCTGTTTTATACTATTATAGAGTCTGGACAGTCTCGTTATGTACAATGGTAAGCGCTTATTCATAAATAACGTCGTTAATTTGAAAAACGCTGCAATGATCAATTCTGATGTAACGCATTTATTTCCGTTTTTTTGTTATAGACACAGTTACAATTGATTCTCCGCTCGGCACTGTACTTGACTAGACAGTCAGTTTCTACACTCGGGGCTCGGTCGACGCTGCTCGTGTTTGGTTGATCTAAACAGTTGCTAGATATGTGCCGCGAGTCGCTCTCTGTCCCGCTGGACAGTTAGGTTTGACACGCGGTGGCTGTTATGCCCTTGTTGCCCTGAGCTGGGCGCTGTGTGCCTGGCTTGTCCTGTCGCTCGTGCTTGGTGCTATGAGCGGTGCTCTGTGTGCAGGGATGTCTCTACCTGCATTGAGCAGTGTGGCTCGCTGCTAGGACTAAGCCTAACGCCAGTGTGATCGCATTGCTCCATCCTAGTTTCGCTGCCTGCTGCTGTGTTACGCACAGTTGGTCGCTCGCTGTGCCGTCGGGGTTCAATGTTTGAACTCTGCCGATATTTTGAGCAGTGCTTCCTGCATCAACCTTAATTAAAGTTGTGCTGTGGATTGCTGCGTGCGTTTATGGCCTGTGCTGGGCTGCCGTCACAGTTCAACGCTTGAACTTGGCTAAACTTGTGCAGTTTGACCCGCAGTCTGCCATATTTGAAGGATCTGCTTTGGGTTATTCTGCACGCGGTATCGGATCTAATGCGCTGAGCAGCTGCTGCGGCCAACTAATTGAAAAACATGAAAATTCATGATTTAGGCAGTCATCTGAATCATCAATCATGTTGAAATGCCACTGCAGATATTGGAAGAAGAGAAATCAAAATTTGATCCCTAACACAAGTTAAGAATTGCTCTATTTTGTACGGAATTTCATGTCACGTGTGTTGAATAGTCTTTATCATTACTGATCGCGTGGGTTGTTTCACTGACCACGTGGGTTAAATCACTGACCGCGTGGGCTGTTTCACTGACCGCGTGGGTTGTTTATAATTTACATATTTCATTTAACATTTGTATTCACGTCACTTCGTGCCACACGATATACTACAAATAGAATTACACACAAATGAATACGATAACGAACCAGTGCATTGTAAAATTCTAAATAAATTCACACATAAATGAACACGATGTCGAGCCAGTACATTGTAAAATTCTAAATAAATGTACACGATTTCGAGCCAGTTCATTGTGAGATTCTAAATAATTTTACACATACATGAACACGATTACGAGCCAGTGCATTGTTATGGAAACAAATTCTAATTAAATTATAAATTATAGAACTAAGTTCAAAGCCCGCATCCTAGGCTTGTTCAATTTGCGTGTGCGTTGCTGCAGGTGTGCAGGTTCTGACTGAATCCTGATGGGCGGGAATTCATAAGCTAATTTTTTGTTCTGCAAGTGGCCGTGTCCAGGCATCCAAGAAATGCGGCCTGCGTGACGGTGGTTGCTGTGTCTGCTGAGTCACGTGCAGTCACTTTTTTTTGTCATATAGTCATTTTTGGTTAATCGAATGTCGAGAGTTTGAATGGTGTTAACAAATTAGATTGGTATTACTTTGCATGTTCCCTCCTGTCTGTTATTGATTTGAATTTTATTCAGGGGTCACCAACATAAACTTCGGTACGTTGGCAGTCTAGAGTTTATACAACGCTTGACCGGGAGGGAAAATGATGAGGAGTTGAAAGATTACATTTTCACTCTAAAAGAAACAAATGCAAAGTACTGTTAGTCCATAGACATGTTAGTCAAGAGAGGAAATCAAGGAATGAACAAACAGGAATTACCTGATAATTATCCATCAATAATCTCGACCTAATTTAAGGGGGCTAGAAGATTATAGCCAAATTAACATCCGAAAGAAATGAAATGTCAATTTATGAAGGTCATAGTCAGAATGGTTGGGGGACTCTCCTGTCTGGTGGTTGCCAAGGCTCGACAGGAGAGGGTGGGCGTAGCTTTCTACAAGTTGAACCTTGTAATAGAGAGAATATAAAATTCAAATACTTGTACTTACAGTTTTGTAGTTAAACAAACATAGAACTAAATCATATTCACAAACTACTATCTCGTCTGCGACTTTGCACTGTCGGCATTTACACAAAGGAGAGATCTCTATGTACCTTGGTGAATGGCGTTAGGCGCAAGAGTGGTGCGGCAGACCGGGTCAGAGCGGTCCTGCCATTCAGAGTGCACCACAGATGGCAACACTAGAGATCTCAGGTATGTTGTTTTACATTATTGATATTTACTGTTTGTTCCTTTACACCTATACCAGGCTAGCACTAATCTGTGCCTAAACTTGTCAGTCTAATATTTTGTAGCTGAAGAAAGTGTGATCCAATGCTTAATTACAACTTTCTTTTAATCCAGGAATTAGCATTTCCAGATCTCTGTGCCGCTCCAAGATGTGGATTAGCTTAGCCTCCACTTCTTGTTGCCACCCTTGGCGCTGATTGGGTGGCGCTCAAATCCTTGCCGAACCCGGGAGCTTGAAATTAAGTTCCGCGCTGATTGCTGGCAAGTTGACGTGCGGAGGGGTATTCCCGCCGTCAGAGGGAAATTGCGGTTGGAGTGCGGAGGGATTCCCGCCGCCAGAGGAAAACCGCATCTACGACACATTTCCAATAGAAATTAATACAATGGTATGACATATAATACATTCATCTTAACAGTAATACAATATTTACAGGCTGTGATTTTTTTTTAATTGTTGTGAGGGAGAGCAATGCGGAACACGACTTCGTGAGCTATTACAGATCCACCAACTTGAAGTTCCCCCTCCATAGAGTTTGGTAGGCCCGACAAAATATGTTGTTGCTCTGCTCGGGATACTCTGCCTATGCTCGTCCGTTCCAAAATACGAGCTATCCAAGTCGATCAACAGCTAAGTCCCTAGACGCTGACGACTATTAATGAAAGTCAATTTCTCAGTACGAGGCCCAATTAATAGGGTGGCGATGAACATTTGAACCGCATCAGGTAGGTAATTATTATTCATGAAAAATCCACGGACGTACGGACTCCGTATCGTTACTAAATACTGAAGTTCCGAAGTCCGGCCGGCGATGTTAATAAATTGCCTAACGTCCGTCTACGAACTGGCGTTCGAAAAATCGCAGTTTCAGCACTTGGAGTATTCAATCTCACTCAACAAGCAACTCCCAATGCGAAGAAATCGTCCTAGCTCTTAACTTCAGGTAATGAGTTCCGGTATATGAATATGTACTATTGCCGAACGTCGTATCCAGAAAATAAATCAAAGTCAAGTAGTTGGTATTTAATCGAAGTAAATGTAGTGACCTCCAGGTACTATCAAACGGTCCACTACCAAGTTGTGACCCGCCGTTCGGACAATCACAAGGGACGACACTGTGATGACCGCATGGACAAGACACTTGACAAATGATCACGATAGTTCATTATAGTTTATTTAATATATTGATTTAACACCGGCAATGAATAAACAAATTAAAGCAACTAATAAACAAAGCACTCAATGAAATTCGATCGAAAATAAATAGGTGTATGACTAAAGGGTATTCATGCGAACGCACGTACAACAATCGGTCCAGAAAATATAGAGAAGTTGCCAAATAGCTCAACGAACAATTAGTAATTAGTTTCCTGTCACCATCCGTAATGCCGGAATATAATACTGCTGTAACAAAAGGCAATGCACACGATAAAGAATATGGATTTCCTACGACTCTCAATGCTAACTTTGCTCGCTAAGGATAAGTCAGCTGACAACCTCACAGGACAATACCCGGATCACCACTGCTGACGTCGTAAAATTATTTGCATTAACCAATAAATGGGTTCCAAGATAATCTGTAACCTCATGATCTCTGGTATAGCAATAATATAAATGATGAACAACATAAAGGTACTGGCCAAGAATATAACTTACAACCCTCAATAAATCGTATATCATGAGGTCGTACGTAACAGCTGGGGCATCCGTTCACAACAACGCCTGGACAAACACTCCTTTAACATAAATTCGATCGCAACGGAGCAATTTGCAGACAACCTCATACGACAATGGCTCGACAACAACTGCGGCTCAAATGATAAATTCGTTCGTGAAGGAGCAGCCAGAAGACAACCTCTCTCAACGATTCCACGACTACAAATGCTCCTTTGCCGCGCTACAGCGACTTACTTAAACATACGTCACGTTCGTCTACTACACGGACCCACCTAGCGATTACCGAGGCAACTATCGGAGGGTCAGCTGGGCAGCAACCACAACAGGAATTAGTTTCGTCGCAGCTGACATGTAAAGAGGTTAACCAACATTTGAAAAAACTATTTCTAACTGATATTAATAGTGTTTACAACGAGTAATGAAATACTGAAAATAATTTAAGTCATCGATATAGTGGAAATTCGCTCGTCTACTGCAGTCTGCAGTACAGAATGAATATAAACCAACCTGTATTTGGTGTATAAAATTAAAAGGAGATGGCATGCCATGCATCCGGTAACATACCGAATAGGTTTAGCGTAGATTTCGAGTAGGTTAAACGTAGTAGGAGCAATAGCCGCTTCCGCGTTCTACCGGAGCCCCAACGCGAAGTCGTCGCTCGCCACCCTTCAGGGCCTCTGCGGGCGTCTAACGATATATAATTATATAACTAATACAAAATAGATCACCATGAAAACAGGGCACATATAAATAATAGAGCCCACGAAAAAAAGAATTACTAAAATACCAAAATAAAGTGTTAATGATCTATAAAATGAATAATCATCCATCCACCCCAAATTCTGAGGACAAAGTGGCCTCTTGTGGGAGGGTAGCCAAACGTGGTATATCCCCGCACACAACAGCGACTCCCACTCCATTCGCGGTTTTGGAGCCGTCTGTGTATATATGTCAATGCTCTGGATATTGTTCCTCGAGTAGTCTCAGAAATTCCTGTCTGTACACGATGGTTAGAGTAGTTGCTTTAGGATATACTTGCAGATCTAGGTTGACTAGTGGTGGGTTGATCATCCATGTTGGTGTGTTACTTTGAAGGATTCAGTAGGAGAATGTTGGCCTGATAACCTTACGGTTGATGTTTAGCGAGGTCAGTAGGTTGTCCACGCACCCCAGCAAAACGGTGGGCAAATATTCTTCTTAGCCGCGAAGAGGCGTTTATCGGAAATGTTGGTGATGTGGGTGTGTGCTGGGTTGTTGATCAGGCTTCTAGTCTTATAAAAGTATTGTAGCAAAAGTTTTTCTCGCCGGAGCGGTAGTGGAAGCTCGTTAGTGAACACGTTAAGAGATTCGATGGGAGTTGAACGGATTTGATTTGATTTGAGCCTCATTTCCACCAGAGCCTCAACGTGAGTCATAATAGGCTCCCCCATAGGGCTCGACGATTATGGATTCCAGTTGGCTCGCACGCCTCGGCGTGCGAGAAAAACAACGTTATCAATGATAAAACATTTTGAAAATTTCAATCGAGTCAGACGCACGCTGGTGCGCACAAGAAAAACGTTAGGACGAAACGGATCTCCACGTTTAATCATTTAGAGTTTCAAAATTTATATGTATTGACGCTAGGGCGTACAGGTAGCGTCGTCGAGATTGATACAAAGTTTACGGATACGCAAACCAAGTAAGCTCCGACAGGAACGCAAAACAATGTTCACAGCTAGGCGGTCTAGTTTAGTACCAGTAGAACTCCTCTATTCAGGTAAGATAAAAACTCAGACGAAACGAATCCCCGCCTCCAACCCCTCAGAACCTCAAAATTAATATGTACACACGCCAGTGCGCACAGATAGTGTCGTCGAAACTGGTACAAGGACTACAGCTTCACGGATCAGATCAACTCCGACCGCAACGCACCACAAGGTTTATAACTATGCGGTAAAGATCAACCACAGAAAACTCAGAAGGTCCGTTCACGCGCAAGCGAGCACAGACACAAACAGAATTCTCGCGAAAATACACTTGCATTATTTTAAATTACAGAATTATGGAACGTAAAGAAGGAAAAAAGGCAGGTTCATCATGGGCTAAAAACTGCTCAGATTATTGACATCACACTTATAGTTGAGAGGATAGGGTGGGGGGAGGGCAGTGGTCTCTCGGGTCCCAAAAGAGCCTGCCGGCACCTGGAGGGTAACCCAAGTCTATGGGTATGTCGAACTTCCCGGGTCCCTCGAGTCCTCTCATCTCAGTTCATCTCGGCTCGTCCTTCTACTCAAGCATTTCAGGGTGGGAGCGATGTGGAAGCAGAGGTCCCTTGGGTCCCAAACGAGCCCGATGATATGATTTGATTCTCATTTCCACCAGAGCCTCAACGCGAGTCATAATAGGCTCCCCCGTAGGGCTCGATGATCATGGATTCCAGTAGGCTCTCATGCCTCAGCGTGCAAAGAAAACAACGCTGTTAAAGTTAGCAAAAATTGACAACTTTAGCAATTACAGACGCACGTTGGTGCGCACAAGGAAAACGCTTAGACGAAGCAGATCTCCGCTTCCAATCATTTAGAACTTCAAGAGTAATATGTACACACGCTAGTGCGTACAGGTAGCATCGTCGAGACTGGTACAAGGTTTACAACTACACGGTCAAAGTCAGCTCCGACAGCAACGCAACACGACCTAGAACACTACGCAGTCTAGGTCGATTACAGTACACTTCATTTACGCTGGTAAGAATCGGACGAAAGGAATCCTCGCCCCAAAGAATTTAGTGCTTCGAGAGTAACATGTACGGACGCTAGTGTGCACAGGTAGCATCGTCGAGACTGGTACAAGGTTCACGACTACACAGATAGAGTCAGCTCCGACAGCAACGCAACACGACCTAGTAGGTCGATTATAATACACTTCATTTATTCAGGTAAGACTCAGACGATAAGAATCCTCGCTCCAATCATTTAGAACTTCAAGAGTAATATGTACGCACGCTAGTGTGCATAGGTAACATCGTTGAGACTGGTACAAGGTTTACTCCTGCACGGACAAAGTCAGCTCCGACAGCAACGCAACACAATATTTACAACTACGCGGTCTAGTTAAGTAGAGGTACAATCTATTTATTCAGGTAAAATAAAAACTCAGACAATACGAATCTCAGCCTCCAGTCTCAGAACTTCAAGAATTATATGCACGCGCGACAGTGCGCACTGATAATATCGTCGAAATTGGTACAAGGTCTATGGCTTCACGGATTATATCAACTCCAACCGAAACGCGTCACAAGGTTTTATAGCTAAGCAGTCCAAGTCAACCCCGGAAACTACATATGGTCCGCACACGCGCGAGCGAGCACAGACAGAAGAAACAACACATGTTCACAAAATCACAAACAGGAACTACCGCATAAATACACCAGCATTATAATACATGACATAATTGTGGATCGTGAAAAAGAAAGTAAGGGCAGGTTCGTCATGGGCAAAAAAAAACTGCTCATATTATTGATTTTGCACTTATTGTTTAAGGGGATAGGGTGGGGGGGGGATAGGTGCCTTGAGTCCCAAAAGAGCCCAATGAATTCCGGAGAGTAACCCAATTCCCCCGGGTCTTCCCGAGCTTTCCGGGTCCCCTCGTCTCAGCACATCTCGGCTTGTCTCGAATCATTTCAGCCAGTTAAAGCTCGTCGCGACCAACTCGACTCACCTCAACATGTTTCGACTGATCTCGACCAGCCTCGACGCGCACTAGTAATCACGTGGGCTGTATTAACACAATTTTTCACTCAAGCATTTAAGGGTGGGAGTGGGGTGGCAGAAGTACCTCGGGTCCCAAAAGAGCCCGATGAAACCCGGAGGGGAACCCAAGTCCCCCGAGCTCCCCGGGTCCCTCGAGTCTTCTCGTCTCAGCTCATCTCAGTTTGTCTCAAATAATTGCGACCAGTCTAGGCTTGTCGCACCCAACTCGACTTACCTCAACATGTTTCGACTGATTTAGACGCACCTCGACCAGCCCCGACGCAGCTATCCCCCTCAGCGCCAGTAATGTTGTGGACTGTAATAACTAATTTCTCTACTCAAGCACTCCACATTTATACATTCCTCTGTGTATGTGTTTTACAGCGTTGGAAGGGAGACCAGAGGTTCCAGGATTTTGAGGGGCCTTGAAAGGGTCCCAAAATTTCTCAAGAGGGTCCCAAAAAGTCTCAAGGGTGTCCCAAAGGGCCCCAGAAGGGTACGAGTGGGTCCCCCCAAATCTTCCTTGTCTTACAAGTCCCCCGGGTTCCCGAAACCCCGGGTCCATCGAGTCCCGCGGGTCTCATGAGTACCCCCCATTCCTTGGGTCACATACGCTCAACCATCCTCAATATATAATAACCAATGCAAACAATTTATCACCATGAAGAAAGGGCAGAGATAATTAATAGAGCCCAAGAAAGAAGAAATAATAAGTATTAGTAGAATAAGTTGCTTCATTTTTCCTCCGGAGTCCCAACGCGAAGTTGACGTAGACTCCCCGTAGGGCAATTGAAGAATGGCAAAGTATGTGCAGCGTAGATTAAGAATAGGTTCAACGCAGATTCAGAGTATGTTCAACGCAGATTCCGAGTAGTTCCAACGCAGGCTCCGAGTAGGTTCAACATAGATACAGAGTAGATTTAACACAGATACAGAGTAGGTTTAAAATAGATACAGAGAAGGTTTAACGCAGATATCGAGTAGGTTTAACGCAGATACCGAGTAAGATTAACGCGTATTTACCGAGTAGGTTCAACATAGATACCAAGTAGGCTCAACCTATATATCAAGTAGGTTTAACATGGATACAGAGTAGGTTTAACGTAGATACAGGGTAGGTTTAACGTAGATACAGAGTAGGTTTAGCGTAGACTTGGTAGGGGGGACCAAAGGTTCCAGGATTCAGAGGGGCCTCAAAAGGGTCTCACAGTTTCTCAACAGTGTCCCAAAAGGCCCCAGAAGGGTCCAAGTGGGTCCCCCCCAAATCCTCCTGGTCTTCTGAGTCCTCTGGGTTCCCGAAACCCCGGGTCATGAGTCCTGCGGGTCCCACAAGTAACCCCCTTCTCTGGGTCCCCTTGTCTCAACCAACCTCGATATATATAATGGAAATCAATGCAAAATTTATCAATGAAAAAAGGGCAGAGAAAAATAATAGAGCCCAAGGGAGAAAAAAAACTAAAACAAAGTGTTAATGATCTATAAAATGAATGATCATCCATCCACCCCAAGACGAGTCCTGAAAGGTAATTCAAGTCCCCCGGGTCCCTCGAGTCCCCTCGTCTCAACAATTTCGGCCGGTCTTGACTCGTCGCACCCAACTCGACTCGCCTCAAAGTGTTTCGTCTGATCTCGACGCACATCGACCAGCCTCGATGCGGGTTTCCCCCTCTGTGTCAGTAATCCGGGGATTATAATAGCTAATTGTTCTACTCAAGCATTTCACATACTTACATTTTTCTGTGTATAAATTTTACAACGTGGGGAGAGGGAAGCAAGGATCCCAGAATTCAGAGGGGCCTCAAGTAGTAGTTGCTTGTTTTCCTTCGGAGTCCTAACGCGAAGTTAATGCAGACGCCCCGAAGGGCAATTGAAGAGTGGCAAAGCAGGAGGGGCCTCAAGAAGGTCCCAAAGTTTTTCAAAGGGGTCACAAAGGGCCTCAGAAGGGTACGAGGGGGACCCCCCATATCCTCCTGGTCTTCCAAGTAACTCCGGTTTCCCGAAACCCTCGGGTCTCACGAGTAACCCCCCTTCACCGGGTCACCTAGTCTCAACCAGCCTCGATATTTAATAACCAATGCAAAATTTATCACCATGAAAAACGGACACAGATAAAAGAGCCTACGGAATACTAAAATAAAGTGTTAATGATCTATAAAATTAATAATCATCCATCCACCCCAATAGCAAAGTTCTTGTACATCAGAGTTGTTAGGTTGAAATTGAAATGTGATTGATTGATTTGGGCCTCATTTCCACCGGAGCCTCAACGTGAGTCATAATAGGCTACCCCATAGGGCGCGACCGTTACTGATTCAGGTAAGTTCGCACGGCCTCGCGTGCGAAAAGATTAGTCTTGTCAAGGTGAAATCAAGAACATATTTCAATTGTGGCATATTCGCGTAATAGCGTGTACAGGAAAGTAAAGAGTCAACGCGTATCTTAGTAAATGTTTTGTTATCTGTGCGTAATGGGGTGGATAGACCACCACACTTGCAGAGGTGTTTGGGGTTTAGACAGCTTCGTATAGTCCCGTTTGTTTTCCGAAAGCGATAAGTTTTTTCGGTAGGTTGGGTTAAAGAGTGATATGATGACTGGGTTATGATCACTGTCGTTTGTTGGATTTGATTTGATCCTCAGTTCTTCGGTAGGTTAATGAGATATCAGGTGGCAAAACCAGTTTTGTTGAAAAGTTGAAGTAAGCTTTTGTGAGCTGTAATAATTCAAGTGTACACTGCGCTTGCTGTTACAAAGCACCTTAGTAGCTATAATGGAGGCGAAATGCTAATTTTGTCCGGTCTACAGGATTTTTCACATAACATTTGAGCGGCGGAAGGCGGCCGACGCGGAGGCGGGCGACGCGAAGGCTTGCGGGCTAGATTGGCAGTTTTTTTAGTTTTGAACATTTTAATTTTTATTATATTTTCGATGTTATTGTATTTATATTGTTTTTTCTTCTTTAGATTGTTGTTTTGGGGTATAATTGTTCAATAACTGTTGCTCGTTATA
>SDVV010033086.1:0-11341 GCA_016164225.1 Gammarus roeselii
CTGCATCAGAGGAACAGTCGTTACTGCATCAGCGATACAGTCGTGACTGCATCAGAGGAACAGTCGTTACTGCATCAGAGATACAGTCGTGACTGCATCAGAGGAACAGTCGTTACTGCATCAGAGATACAGTCGTGACTGCATCAGAGGAACAGTCGTTACTGCATCAGAGATACAGTCGTGACTGCATCAGAGGAACAGTCGTTACTGCATTAGAGATACAGTCGTTACTGCATCATAGGAACAGTCGTTACTGCATCAGAGATACAGTCGTTACTGCATTAGAGGAACAGTCGTTACTGCATCAGAGATACAGTCGTTACTGCATCAGAGAAACAGTCGTTACTGCATCAGAAATACAGTCTTTACTGCATTAGAGGAACAGTCGTTACTGCATCAGAGATACAGTTGTTACTGCATCAGAGGAACAGTCGTTACTGCATCAGAGATACAGTCGTTACTGCATCAGAGGACTAGTCGTCACTGCATCAGAAATACAGTCGTTACTGCATTAGAGGAACAGTCGTTACTGCATCAGAGGTACAGTCGTTACTGCATCAGAGGAACAGTCGTTACTGCATCAGAGATACAGTCACTACTGCATCAGAGGAACAGTCGTCACTGCATCAGAGGTACAGTAGTTACAGCATCAGAGGAACAGTCGTTACTGCATCAGAGGTACAGTCGATACTGCATCCAGTTAATTAAACAGAGGAACAGAAGCTACCTCATTAAAGGCACAGTAGCTACCTCATCAAAGTATAGTAGCTACTGGATTAGAACAACAGTAGCTACTGCATCAGAAGTACAGTAGATAATGCATCAGAGTAACAGTCGCTACTGCATCAAAGGTTCCGTCGCTGCTGCATCAGAACAACAGTAGCTACTGCATCAGAAGTACAGTAGATAATGCATCAGAAGTACAGTAGCAACTGCATCAGAGGTACAGTAGCTACTGCATCAAAAGTAGAGTAGCTGCTTCATCAGAGAAACAGTAGCTACTGCATTACAGTTACATTTGCTTGTGCATCAGGAGTAGAGTAGCTAGGTAAGATAACTACATTTTTTGTAACTTTGTTCACTTAGCATTTCATTGCCACTTATTGATTGCACAATGAAAGACAGTTCTTCATTCAAAAAATATGTGTATGGGGTGAACGAGCACCGTTCGAACAATTTAAACCGGAACTGTTTCTGGCGGCTGTTTTCACGTACAATTTAGTTTCCAAAACCTAATGAAGCGTAGAATAAATATGCTTGAAGAATGTAGGTACAGGAATAGCAAAGGAGAGGTCACGGCAAATAAAGTAGACAGAAAATACAGAGGCTTGTTCATAAATTGATTGCATTGGTAAAAATATTCTTGACGGTGGTTGAATATATTTAGGAACTAATTAACACAATTATGGTTTTGAATTGTTGAATTCGGAGCACAGCACACACTTCAAACAGTAACTTGTCTTCCCACACAAAATGCCGCACAAGGGTCTTAACAATACACTGCGGCTGAAGTATGGCATCACAGCGAATATATTCACACCCCGTGAATTTGATTCTCGCAGATTGACCCTTTCGACAGCCAACGGCAGGTCGTACAGCACGCGTAAATTGTCAGTTGAATAACGCGTCATGGTTTGTAGTTCAACGGCGTGCTGCAAAACCTTGGATTGGGGCCCTGCCCTATCACTGTTTGATCGGGGCCCATTCTGGGCCCGCTTAGAGTCCTTGTGCTGGATGTGGTCTCACCCTGGGAAGAAGCGTGGTGTTTGAATGTCTGACCATGACGTCAGACGGGCAAGACCAATGTTCACGAGGCATCGAGGGTACCTGCGGCTGATAAGTGATTCAACCCTAATGACGACATGAAACTGGGCCAGGCGCTGATAAGATAGCATTGTGGGCAGAACAGGACCAGAAGGGGCCGGGATAGGCCGATCAGGCCAAGCCTCTGGCCTCAGAGAGGGCCAAAAGGAGCAGCGTCAGGAGGGCGGGCTTGTTTGAGATTCTTCAAGAACCTCAAACATCGGCTCCAACATTGAAGATGCTGTGTGGCTCCTACTGCGTGGTGGGCCTCGAGAGATCACCCTGGCGTCACAGGGGGCAGAGGCGGGGAGACCCCATCAAACACAAGGGCTCTAAGCGGGCCCAGCATGGGCCCCCATCGAACAGTGATTGCGCGGGGCCACAGTCCAGGGTTTTGAAACGCGCCGTTGAACTACAATCCATGACGAGTAATTCAACTGTAAATCAGCGAGTGCTTACGACCTGTCGTCTGCTGTCAAAAGTGTCAATCTGCGGGGTATCATATTCAAGGGTGTTTGAATACTTTTGTTGTGATGCCTAATTTTAGCCGCGGTGTTTTTATTAAGACCTTTGCGCGGCATTTTGTGTGGGAGGCAAGTTACTGTTTGTATTGCATATTGTGTTCCAGATGCAACGAATCTATAGCGTACTTGAGTTAATTAGTTCCCTAAATGTATCATAACCACCGCAAAGAATGTCATCACCCATGCGATCAATTCAATAATATATCTCAATGTCATAGCTGTCTTCTTTTTTCGCCTTGACCTGTCCTTCACTATCGCTGTACCTATATTCTTCAATCCATTTGTTCTATGTTTCATTACAGCTACTGCATCAGAGGTACAGTACCTACATGATCTTAGGTACAGTTGCTACTGCATCAGAAGTATGGTAACTACTGCATCAGCGGTACAGTAGCTACTTCATCATAGGTCCAGTAGCTACTGCATCAGAAGTATGGTAACTACTGCATCAGAGGTACAGTACCTACATGATCTTAGGTACAGTTGCTACTGCATCAGAAGTATGGTAACTACTGCATCAGCGGTACAGTAGCTACTTCATCATAGGTCCAGTAGCTACTGCATCAGAAGTATGGTAACTACTGCATCAGAGGTACAGTACCTACATGATCTTAGGTACAGTTGCTACTGCATCAGAAGTATGGTAACTACTGCATCAGCGGTACAGTAGCTACTTCATCATAGGTCCAGTAGCTACTGCATCAGAAGTATGGTAACTACTGCATCAGAGGTACAGTACCTACATGATCTTAGGTACAGTTGCTACTGCATCAGAAGTATGGTAACTACTGCATCAGCGGTACAGTAGCTACTTCATCATAGGTCCAGTAGCTACTGCATCAGAAGTATGGTAACTACTGCATCAGCGGTACAGTAGCTACTTCATCATAGGGTCAGTAGCTACCGCATGGGATGTGCAGTTGCTAATACATCGGAAGTACAGATGCTACTGCATTAGAGGTACAATAGCTACTACATCAGGGGCTAAACCTTGGAAAGATTGATTAGAACAAGTACATGGTATCACCTCGGGAGGAACTTCTTCAACAAAGATAATCAAAATGGCTTCAGAAGCAAACTTAGCTGCCTGTACGGGGAAACGAAAACTGTCGACCTTATTTAACTTTACTTACAAGAAGAGTTTGATAATGTGTCCCATGAACTTCTACTGAAAAAGTGGAGGTGCTCCGCATAACTAGAAACGTGGTCAGGTAGCTTCGAAATTGACCCAAGGACGGCAAGCAACGGTTTGTGTCGGCCGAGGAGAAGCTCAGTGGTCTGCAGTAGCATCTGGTGAATCCCAGGGCAGTATTCTTGGGCCCCTCCTCTTTATAATCTATATAAATGACATAGACGCCGACATCGTTAGCATGTTATCAAAATTTGTTGGCGACACCAAACTCTGCCCCAAAGCGGACTGTGAGCATGATCGAATCGAATCACTATCCAAAAGGATTCTAATAAACTAGTGGCCTGGTCTGTTAGGTAGCAAATGAACTTTAATATTGAAAAATGCACTGATGTGCACACTGGATCACACGATATAAATTCTGCTTTCGCGATGGCAGACCACATGTGACAGAAGTCGATCAACAACGAGATCTGTGAATATTAACCACCATAGATCTCAAGAGGAAGAACCAAGTGGAAGCTAGCTACAGGAACGGCAATGGACTCACAGGCATTATATCCAGAAACTTCCAATACAAGTCCAGAGGCATTGTGCTTCCGCTCTTTACTTCACTCGTCAGGCCTCAAAAGAAATTTGCAGGACAATTTTGTTCCTCCACCAAAGAGGCGATTTCAACAATAGGGAACGCGCTCAACACCGAACAACAAAAATTATTCCGGAACTGAGGAATAAGACTGATCCGCGACGAATCGACGAACTTAAACTGACATTACCTGAAAGAATGGACAAAAATTGCTGGTAAGACCTTTCAAGACATCAGTGTCCGAGAACGTCTTTCCAATCAAGATATTAACAATTTGAAACCGTTCACCACATGATGTGGTAAACAATAATAACGTAAACACCTTTAAAACCCGCCTCGACAAGCACTGGGATACTAATCCAACCCCTTACTAAGAAAACGTGGCGTAAGGACTTTTGCCACCGATGGTGGCAGTAACCTCCGTTGGAGAATGCAGCATCCAGCAGTTCACGACGATGGGCATCTCATCTAGGCTGGGCAAGCTGTACTGCAAATTCAATTTTGGAGTACTGCTAGAATGGACTCCTCAGCCCGTCCCAGGCCTACTGCTACTACTATTAGAGGTACAGTATTTACAACATCAGAAGTACAGGAGCTACTACATCCGAGGTACAGTGGCTACTGCATCAGAGGTTCAGTAGCTACAACATCAGAGGTACAGTAGCTGCTTCATCAGGGGTATAGTAGCTACTGTATATGAAGTACAGTTGCTACTTCATCAGAGGTACAGTAGCGTGATATAACTCGTTTAAAATTTAATTAACAAAAATTTGTAATACATGTCAGTTTGATTAAATTCTTTTTGCTAGTTTTTTTGAGCACACTAAAAAAAAGAACGACAAATACGGAACTATTAAGACCCATCACGTTGAATTAAGCTTCCAATGGAAGTCTATGCTGGGGGGAGGCCAACACGCTACACCGAGCTCTGACGGAAGACTATTGGCAAATCAGATAACGACCTAAACTCCAATCATGAAATATAATGCAAATATCTACTTTCGTCTCAATTTCATCTGTTTTCATCTGAAGGTTGAAGCTTAGAAGTTGACACAGCATTTCCATCAGCTTGTAGGAGCTAATGGGCATTATTTTTTGTCCAAACACATTGTTTTAGCATTGGACGATCTTAGGATTATTTTAACAGCAGGAAAGTGATAAGTAAGGATATTGCATCAATTTTATTACAATTACGGACTAGTGAGAATTTTACTTCGACTTGAGCGAGGGAAATACGTTTTTACGTTTTTAATTTAAAAGTGCTTTAGTTCAGCCTTTCTTCCACAAACTTGGCCCCCCGGTGCTAACATTTCTACCCAGCAGAAAAAGTTCTAATGCAGGTTCGTGCAATGCTGTAAAAATATATAAGCAGCCTGCAAGCCCCTCATTCAAGGTATTGGTTGCAATCTATAACCAACTTGTCAAACGCTTCTGTCAAGGCATAGCCTGTAATGTTAACCTAGCCTGTCAGGCGCTTCTGTCAATGTATTGCCAGCAATGTTTGACTAGCCTGTCAGGCGCTTCTGTCAAGGTATTGCCAGCAATGTTTAACTAGCCTGTCAGGCGCTTCTGTCAAGGTATTGCCAGCAATGTTTAACTAGCCTGTCAGGCGCTTCTGTCAAGGTATTGCCAGCAATGTTTAACTAGCCTGTCAGGCGCTTCTGTCAAGGTATTGCCAGCAATGTTTAACTAGCCTGTCAGGCGCTTCTGTCAAGGTATTGCCAGCAATGTTTAACTAGCCTGTCAGGCGCTTCTGTCAAGGTATTGCCAGCAATGTTTAACTAGCCTGTCAGGCGCTTCTGTCAAGGTATTGCCAGCAATGTTTAACTAGCCTGTCAGGCGCTTCTGTCAAGGTATTGCCAGCAATGTTTAACTAGCCTGTCAGGCGCTTCTGTCAAGGTATTGCCAGCAATGTTTAACCAGCCTGTCAGGCGTTTCTGTCAAGGTATTGCCAGCAATGTTTAACTAGTCTTTCAGGCGCTTCTGTCAAGGTATTGCCAGCAATGTTTAACTAGCCTGTCAGGCGCTTCCGTCAAGGTATTGCCAGCAATGTTTAACAAGCCTGTCAGGCCCTTCTGTCAAGGTATTGCCAGCAGTGTTCAGCTATCCTGTCAATAGCTTCATTCAAAAGTGTTGCCTGCACGGAAGATCGGACGCAAGAATATCGTAAACATTCATTGAATCTGTTGCCGATATGCCGACAATATATCCAGGAGTATGTTTATATGCGAGATTAGTCCAGCAGTTCATAAATAAAAATATAATTCATTCCATTAAACAAATTCTGCTATCCGATGCTGAGAAAGGCAATAAAGAGAAGACAAAATTCTATACTGATTTTGATATATCAGTCGTGAATATTGAACAATCCGTTCAGAAAAGGGAGGATAGAAAATCCATCATAACAACGACTGCATTCGCGGAACCAACGACAACTCGTGCCGCTTCAATATTGGTCCTCGCTACAAAGAACATGTTACGGAGCATTCTTCACAAAATAATCAAATGACTGGGATGATGTTGAGTCAGAAGCATTCTCGACGTTGCCATTGAAGAAAGTCGCGAAAAAGTTATCCTTCTAACCAATTTCGTTCAAGAGCTTTGATGGGAAAAAATCGTGTTGACTGAAAAAATGCAATTTCCATTCGATATATTCATTGAGTTAAAGAGAATGCAATAGAACCTTTGATTTTTGTTTATTTCAACCAAGTAGGTCTTCAGCTACAAAATCCCGTGTGTGATACGATCCTGCACTCGGTGTTCTTATGGCGTGTTTAAGTTTTACGTTGTGGTGCAAGTGATCACAAGTCTTGAGCTCAGTCAATGCTGGCAAGAAGAAATAACTTTCACCCAAAAAATTATGCAAATATGTTCTGAGCCTCCATTGTTTTAGGAACTATTGACGCCAAAAATATTTTTTTTGCGAGATCGGTTTCCGTCTCCCAACATGGAGATCGAATGTTTTTAGTTTGCATATACATATGGCCCTTTATTCCAGGTCTAGAGGAAATATCTATTTGTATATACATCCTTAAAAACGTACAATCTTCATGCAGGCACCGCAAAAAATTTCAAATTTCTGGCTTCTACAGTGCACGATGCTAGAGGTTTGAGCAAGACAACTGCAATATGGGACCCTGCAATACCGTCATCGTAGGACGAGTACCGCTTGTGGTCTGACATGCAAGGAGAATCGCGATTCAACGCTGAGTACAATGATCGTATTGTGCGTTCCATGGTCTAACCAATGATTAGACTAATCTTATGTTAGGGGCAATCAACCTTAGAATGAGTACAGTCATCTTACGACGAGAACTAGGATCGTACGACGAGTCCTGTGATCTTACCCCGAGTACTGTGAACTTATGATGAATGCGAGCTGCCGCTGCAACAAATACCGGCAGCTCCAAATTCGTGACAGTTTTACTTCATCGGGGAGTTACTGAAGACAAGAAAAGCTGCTTCTCCCAAACGAGCCTATTAAGTAACGATATTGATGCTAAATGCCTTCAGTCAGCAAGCTGCTACGACAGCTGTGCGTCTGCAAGAGAGACAAAACACCTCTTCAGGACCAGCATTTGCATTGCAAACGGTTACGACCACTGAGCTCGTCTGGGTTGAAATTTTCCTAACGTATCTGCAAAGGGGTCCGATAAACGATCATCAAATTCCCGTAAATGGCAGAGATGTTTCTCGAGGACTCTTTGGAGAGCTGTATCGCTGGAGTTCTATGCGTGTACTCAGTTATACCTCAGAGCTTATACACCTAGAAAAAACATATTTTTACAGTAGAGGCCACAAATCAAACTAAGTCCAGAGTATAAAAATTGCAGAACCCAGGTACCCAGTATATATCCATGCAAATTACATCTGTGACGCTTGCCCCCAGCATAGGAGCGGGGAAACTTAATTGTAGAGAACATGCACCCTGAACACATTACCGTTGAGTGCATACAGAGACCGCAGAGAACACTGATGAAGGTATTGTTGGATGCGGTAAGATAAAAAAAAAAAAAAAATCTGCTGTATTATTTTTTTCCCGAGCTCCTGCTTGGTGGAACATACGTACAGAGCTGCCAATGACAGTCTTAGTATTCGTTTCAGATACTCAGACTACTCCGCTATTTTTGAGTCTCCGGCTGATGATCGCCGGCAACAAGCGATGCGCCTTTGTCGCATGTGTAAAAGTGTATCGTCACTGTCTCTAGAGCAGCGTGTCTTAACCTTTTTGGTGGTACCGAACCCTGCAAGTTCCATACATGCATTCATCGAACCCTTCATCTTGATACCACAATCACATACTATTCATTTAATACAAAACTCTCAATGTAGAGATCACCCCGTCAAACCCCAGAAAACGACTCACCGAACCCCTGGGGTTCGATCGAACCCAGGTTAAGAACCACTGCTCTAGAGCCTCGTCTGTACATAGAGTATCAGGTATTGCATTACATCAGCATAGACAACAATCAGCATAGACAACAATCAGCATAGACAACATCTTCGTTAGTTCAGTTAGCTTATGCCGACTGATAATGACGTCACCATGGACCCAGAAGCGAATGTAAACCTTGATTTTAGTTTCGCACCCTTCTATGCTTCGCAATTGTATGTTAAATTAGGTTGCGATTAATAAACAGAAAAGAAAGCTGTCTAGAACACTACCTCAATAGTTTATAACATTAACGCTTGCATCATCAACGCCACCAACGATGGCGAGGCTACATCAATACCGTTGCTGCGGGTGATATTTACAGACTACTACCCGACAGGCCCTTTAGAGAAGGAAGGACGACAAATTTTTAATGTGTTATTGCGCAAACGTCGCCGTTCATTGGACACTTCCAAGAATTTGTCTCTGTATAAAATACGGAAGATAATTCAATAACGACTTAAGATTATCATGTAACTGAACTTAGATTTGACAATGTGCATTTGAACTTATTAAAAGTTGAAATCAAGATGTTTTTACAAGGCACCATATCGTAAGTTTATTACATGTATTAGTTAAGTTACTCATCGAAAATATATTGCTTATTTATCCGTTGCGTGTAACGAGGATCTTTCATTTGTGTTGCAATAGTCGTACTCAACATCTTTTCTTCATGAATTCAAGATGTTTGATCTTCTGTTCACTTATACAGAGAGGAAGAAGTTATCTAACAAAATTTTGCAAATAGTTAAAAAAAAAATCTTCCAGCGCTGTTCATTTTAGGCCCATCCTGCCACCTTTGATGCCGAAATACCCGTTCCCTCATATATTTTCCGCAAGGAAAGTTTGTTCATCTTCTTCATAAAGAAAGCCAGTCACGTTCTTCTAACAAAAGTCATCACAAGGTTTCACATCTTTTGTACAAGGAAAGCAAGGAACGTTCTTCAATCAGATGTCACACTGAGGATTTTGTCTCTTCACACAGCGAGCTAGGCTCAACCATCAATCAGAAGTCTCCATTGGGTTTAGTTTTCCTCCAAAAGAAAGCCAGGCCCAGTCACCTTCTATCCAGAGTCACACCTGGGTTTACTCTGTGATACTGCCTGCCAAATGGAGTGTGTCGACAGCATTTTGCAAGGCCACGGCCGCCTCGAGAGCTCAAGAAAGCGACCTTGCGAGATTTGGCCAAACACGCGCTGGAAAAAGGAGGGACTTTGTAGGTAGTACTGCGTTATCTGAGGGACCAGACGCCCCAGTGACGATGGTGCCGGAGGCAGCAACCAAGGTGCACGACCTCATAAGGCAAGTTTTGACCCACTCATTGTATATAACTTTTAATGGTATGCGAGAGACAACTACAATTATGAAGATATGAAGGGTTTGGAAATGTGAATCGAATAAAGCATTGAGAAATGTCTGCAAACAGCGAGGTGGAGAGCTTCCTTGTTCGTACTAACTTTACTTGATCGCTTACTCGATCTCATTGTTGAATATTCTTTGCTGCGCAGGGCATTTCAAAGTAGTCTAGGTTTCTCAATGCTTGTAGAAAAGGCAGCGGAACTTGAAGATAATCTGCGTTATCCCATTATCTTCCTTTTCGCTGGATTCGGGAAACAAAATATTTTGCAATCCGTCATACAGTTCAAAAGTAGGATCTCTATTACGTTTCATATCGGACTTAAGTTCAGAAGGCTGGAGAAGTAAACGTTATTTCCCCAACACCTAACCAAGCTGGCGTAAGGATTTGTATGGACGACGAGGTCTCCTATTTATAGCACACCCGCTGGTCGGCCGGCCCACCTCGAGATGTGCGAAAGACGCAGGGTGGTGGCGAATTCGATCGGATTTAGTCGCACCCCTTGCAATGGTTCGAAGTAACCCCTCGTTGTCCATCAGCGGCAGTCAAAATTCAGACAGCAAAGATATAACATGTTCTCATGTGAAAGGATATTAAAAAGTTTGGGGACACTGAAAAAATGCCCCAATTGTAACGCCGCGTACGTTGATGATCACGTTATGACGTATGTAACCACCTAGGACGTTTGTTACAAGGCTTTACGTGTGAATTTTTGTATATACATAGAATCATAGGAGGGCGCATAAGAATTTGCTAGTAAATCATGCTGATGAGGTGTACCTGACGTCGCAGGCTATGCTGATGACGTCATCAAAGAAGAGCATTTCGGGAGAAGAGAACGCTTAATAAATATTTTACCAGTATATACATAGAATCATAGGAGGGCGCATAAGAATTTGCTAGTAAATCATGCTGATGAGGTGTACCTGACGTCGCAGGCTATGCTGATGACGTCATCAAAGAAGAGCATTTCGGGAGAAGAGAACGCTTAATAAATATTTTACCACATGTGTGCCTTAACCAAACCTTGAATCATGAGACGAGGCAGTAAACAGCGTGGTGAAATACATGACTGTATCTCTATTATTGATCGTGTGTATATAATTTTGTACTCGTTTGCAGTGTATTTGTTTCATGTTTGCTGCAATTTCTATTCTCTCTTCATGCCTCATTTTTCCACGCTCCTTTAAACTTCTTGGAATTACTTTACTTCAGCTTACAACCATTCGCTCACGTCTCATAAACTTCACGCATTTATCTCATGTCTCACACCATTTCACGCCATTTAGCTGAGTCTCATACAATTGTCGAGATCAAAACCTTTTAATGGTGAGTGCATAATTCAGAGCAGGGTATTGTTGGAGCGAGGTCGAGGCCGGTAATAGTTTACAGAGCGTGAATAGAAGGAGCGTTCGCTGCCGGTAATAGTTTACATAGCTTATAGAACGCCAAGTAAAGGTGCGGTCGCTGCCATAAATAGCTTATAGAACGCCAAGTAAAGGTGCGGTCG
>SDVV010033087.1:0-11341 GCA_016164225.1 Gammarus roeselii
ATAGTTCGTATACTAGCGGGGTGTTCTTTAGGTTTAGGGCTGGTTTTAGGTGTAAGCCGGGCACGAGAGTGAAGTGCATGCTTTTCGTTTTGGGGAGTGAGAATCTGAATCCGTTTAGGGAGGCCCAGTTTCCGATTAGGTTTAGACATTTCTGGAGTTCCTGTTGAATTGTTAAGAGGCTAGGGTGCCTGTAGCTTATTTGCAAGTCGTCCACGTATAGTGATGCAAGCAATCTTCCTTCGCGAGGGAGAATGTCTGCTATCTGGTCGATCTTGGGTATGAAAAGAGTGACACTGAGGACGCTTCCTTGGGGGACGCTCATTTCCTGCGGGTAGGATGGTGATAAGGTGTCGCCGACCTTGACCCTAAAGGTGCGATTTTGCAGGAATTGGTGGATATAACGTGGTAAGTGGCCTCTCAGCCCTTTGCGGTGGAGATCCTTCATGATTCCATATTTCCAGGTAGTATCGTATGCTTTTTCCACGTCGAAAAAAATGGGAACCACGTGTTCTCCGCGGACAAATGCCTGTCTAATGTTAGATTCCAGTCTTACGAGGTGGTCCGTCGTAGAGTGGCGCTTACGGCTGCCACACTGGATGCTGCTCATGCCTTCATGCATATCAAGGTAGTCGACGAGGCGTGTATTAATCATTCTTTCCATGGTCTTGCCGAGAACGCTGGAAAGAGCGATGGGGCGGTAGTTTCTTGGGTCGCTGTGGAATTTTCCGGGTTTGGGAATTGGGATAATTGTAGATTCTCGCCATTGATCGGGAAAAAATGAGTTTGAGTACAGAGTGTTGAACACTTTTAATAAGTGGTCACGGGCGCCGTCTGGGAGATATTTGATCATGCTGATGTGTACCCGGTCTGGCCCAGGTGAGGTTTCACGTGTATGGTCTAGAGCACTCTGCATTTTGTGGAGGGAGAAAGGTTTGTTGTAGGCCTTTTCGTTTCTAGATTTAAAGTCATGATGTTCACTTTCTCGCAAGTTTCTCTCCCGTTGGAAGGCAGCCGTGTAGTTTGTTGATTGCGAAATCTGGCTCAACGTTTGAGCTAGTTCATTTGCGATCTCCGCGTGGGAAGTATAAGTTCTACCTTGGTCAGAAAGGATATTAATAGGTCGTTCGGGTTTTCCCTGAACACTTCGAATTGTTTCCCACACCTGGGAGAGGGGAGTGTTTCGATTAATAGTATTGACTAATTGAGCCCAGCTTTCACGCTTCTTCTCCACTAGAAGTTTGATATACAGCAGATGCCCTCTTCCACGCTACTCGGTTCCTGGGGGACCGTGCGCGTCGGTGGGCATGGTATAGCTTTTCTCGCTTATCTCTCGCTTCTTGCACCTCTCGGCACCACCATGGTTTCGGAAAAAAGGTTGAAGGGGTATACTGGGGGATGCTAGTCTCGGCTGCGGCTTGAAACTTTTCGTTTAGTTGGGCGACGATTTCGTGTTCAGACGTGGTTTCGGGGATGTTGTCCATAACACTCCACGCGATGTGCGCCGAGTATTCCATCCAGCTGGCTTTCCGGTAGTTGAATCGAAGTTCAAGCGGGACAGGGTTTCTAGGTTGGTTGGTGAGAAGCGATATGATGACTGGGTTATGATTGCTGTCGTGTGTTGAAGGCAGAACTCCCCAAACGAGTTGAGGTGCCTGAGTGGGAGAGAATATGGATTAAGCGATGGCAGTTTCACTTTCGGTCGTGATTCAGGTGGGTTGTCCGTCGTTGAGAAGGACCAGGTTGTGAGTGTATATGGTGTTAGCCATTATCACTCCCCTGGGGGTCTGTTCTCATGCATCCCCATGTTACATGGTAGCTGTTGAAGTCTCCAAGGAGGAGCACTGGTGGGGGCAATTGGTTTAGCAATTCGGTCATTAGTGCTTCCGAGAGGTCATGGCTTCTTGATGAGTAGATGGATACAACTGTTAATATCTTGAGACGCATATTTTTACGGAGATAGCTTGGACTTCTGTCCTCAGGGAAAGACGAAGGTGAGGTACACTTTGGTGAATCCTAAGTGCCACTCCGAAGTGAGCAGTCACGTTGGTGTGGCCTTCGCGGCGGTGTACGATATATTGGGGGATTCTGAGGGTGGCGGTCTCTGAGTTTGATCTCCTGGAGGCCAATCACCAAAAGGCTTATGGGTGGCGATTAGGGATAGTAATTAGTCTTTGTTTCAGAGTCCCTGGCAGTTCCACTAGAGTATTTGGGTTGTCATTTTGAAGGCTGCTCGCACTCTGACCTTGATGATCTAGAGTGGTCACGTGATTTGCTGGAGCTTATATGGTGCGCGTGTGTATGTGTTTGCCCAGGGGTTTCGGGTTGGGAGTGTTCACGGGAGTGCCTGCCTTCGGTGGAAGGTGGTCTGTTGTGGTTGCTGCGGTCGCGACTGCGAATGCTCTTGTGGGAAGACGAGGGTGTGTGCTCTCTGCGTTTGCTTCGTGGGCGAGCGCGCTCTTCTTCCGTCGTGGCCTTTTATATCTGTGTGGATATTTGTGCGGAGTGAGAGGTATTTGGGCTAGGTAATATGTCTGGTTGTGCGGAGGTCTCGCGTATGAGCTCTTCTAGATAAGAACTGTCAGCCAGGCCGTGATCGTTCTCGCTGATGATGTGTTCATGGCTCGTGCTTGTTAACGGGGGATCTTGTCCCTCGCAGTGTTTTTCCACGAATGAAGCCACATTCGAGGCAGGTGGATTTGATTTGGGCCTCATTTCCACCAGAGCCTAAACGTGAGTAATAATGGGCTCCCCCGTTGGGCGCGAGAGACAGGCGGAGGTAGTTCTGGGTTTTGGTCCTGGCGGGCCATTATTTGGGCGTTGTTACTGATCACTTCGCTCAGTGGTGGCTCGGTATCGGAGGTTTCCTCATCTCTCTATCTTTTTGTTTATTGAGTAGTGAGCCTTTCTGTGTGGTCAACTGCGGGAGATACATCAATTTCGTCGTCCTCCAGGTCTTTGCATAAATAGTTTCAAGAACTGTTCGTCTTTGGTGCGGAGCCGGTCGCTGGGCTGGTTGAGGAAGCACTGCAGCCAGGTAGGAGTGTTTGAGTCTAGTTACGATGTTGTTCTGATATGTGAATATCGTCGGGGGAGCTTGGTTGGCTCGTCGATTTGACTGCTATGGCATAGTCAAGACGGTTTGGGGTTTCGTCTTTCCAGATTTGGATAGCCTGTTTCCGTGTAACTCTGCGTTCATTTTGTGTAATTGTTATCTCCCTTTGGTCCATATGTACTGGGCAGTCGCGGTCGCCTGCCTCATGGATGCGTGAGCAGTGGTAGCCTTTAGGTTGGCGGACTGGGCATGCTTTTCTGTCATGCTCGCCAGCGCATTTCTTGCAACGTTGGGGTGTGTGTGTGGTTGGCAGTATGCGATGACGTGACCGTATTAGAGGCGTTTTTTGCACATTTGGGGCCATGTTGCTACTGGGTAAGTTTGATTCTTCCTTGCTCACCCGGGATTACTATGAATTCTGGTGCGTCGTGTCCCGGGAAGGCAATTTGGTATGCAGTAGAATTTGCGTAACGTGATTTTATCCATATTGCTTGACGAACTTCGACAACTCCGTAGTCATCAGCCAGACCTTCAGCGAAAACACCGAGGTCTGTTGTAAGCGTGTAACGGGAGGTGTATGTAATCCGTTTTGTATCGTTTAAGGACGGATGCGTTCTAACTAACTTTGAGTTTATTTATGTAAGTGATCTTTTGTATAGCATTACTTTGCTCACGTTCTGTGACGTAGGCCAGGCATTTCTTTCCCTGTCGTTGCATTTCGTTCGGGTTTCCTCCTAGTTGTTCGGCGAGTGACTTCATTATTATAAATGGATTGGCTGAAAAGGAAACATTGTTAGCACCCCTTTCATTGACCGTTATGAGAAAGTGGTTGGGAAATAATGCCCATCTTCTCTCCCGGGTAGGAGAGTTATTTTGGGCAGAGCGCATCGAAACTACTGCCTCTCGTCGCCCGACCCCGTGATCTATCTGGTATCGCTACTTTGCACCGCTACTTTGCAATAAAAGCAGTGTTGTTCATCGGATTGGCATGACTGAGGGTCTTCCCGTTTGTCGTGGTCGTCTTGGGAGCAGTATGAGCATCTATACTAAGTTACAGTTTCCTCTCGTGTGTCCGTATTTCTATCATTTATAACATCGCATCGGTAGTCTCTCAAATGGTGTAACCTTGGTTTTGGTGGCGAAGAAGGGAATGTCCGGTATTTTGGTGGAGTAGGGCAGTTGAATTTTAGTATTAGGGCTGTGGTAGTCTCTCTTCTTGGTATAATCTTCGGTGCAACTTTTGCTTCGACAACGCAGTCCTCGTATTGAACGAGTCCAGGGATGTACTCCTCGGTTTCCCCCTTCGGGATGTCCTCTACGTAGATCAAACCTAAACTTTCAGAGAAAGTCGGGTGTGGCTATTTTTTGCATGGCTTTCAACGGAGTCTGTTTAGTGAGAGTCACTTTGAAGTTTGGTGTCTACTCTGATTGCAAAGCATTCGTCGCCGCTGGTGGCGATGCTCACGACTGGGCGGCCAGTGAAAGAGCCTAGCTCGTTTCGCAGAGTGTATGGACAAATATCCTCTCTGTCGTTGGCGTCGAACGTGATCTTCAGGTGTTCTGGAAGGTAGGGCTATTTATTAACAAGTTGCGTTCATTGAATGCTGTGTTTTGTTTCCTCCTTGCAGCCCTTGGAGCTCTGTTGGAAATTTGGTGGGGTGTAGAGTTGTCGAAGTTGTCGTCAGACGTAGAGGTGGAGGTACTTGTGTAAGTTGCGGGTTCTTTAGTTGGTTTATTTTTTACTAGTTCGTGGATATGGAGGAAAATGTTCCTGACTTTGTTGTTGTTGGTTTCGTTAGACTGTCATCAATTGTGCTAGGTTCTGCGGCGAAAACTTTAGCCTCTCGCCCAGAGAGACCGGTCGCTTGGCTCAGCAGATTCAGTATTCCCTGGAAGGTCTTGGTCAACTCGTCGATGCGGCCTATCCCTCCGGTCGTCGTCCTTCGAGGTGGTGCTGGTCATTTTGGCGAGGCTGATGTTTTAGAGTTAGAATCTTGGTCTTCGGTGCTTTGGAGGGGACGCGGGTCCCTCCCAAAGGGAGTCTCTTTCGACTCCCCTTCGGCCCCCTGGTTCAACCCATGGGCCAAGGGGCTCACTCTTGCTGGTCAATTAGCTGGCTATAGCGATTCTACAGTTAACGTTACAAGACCACAAATATTTAATCAAAGCAAACGTGCGGTTTAAGGTCTCAGCACAAACTAGGGACCAATCTGTTCTAGACCGGGGGTTCTCTGCAACACCAGTTAGTATTCGGTAAAGGATCAATTTCGATTTGCGGTATTCGGTACAGGAACAAATTCGATTTCCGCTGTTAGTATACGGCACGTGAACTAGAGATCGTTCCCGAGCTCATAGGGTCCCCCGAGCCCCCTCGTCTCACCTCATCTTGGCTTGTCTCTAATCATTTGGCCAGTCTAGACTCCGAGACCAACTCGACTCACCTTTACATGTGTCTACTAATCTCGACGCACCTCGGCCAGCCTCGACGCGACCCTTGCCCTTTGTGCCAGTAATCCGCGGACTGTAATCATTAGTTGTTCTGTTAAGAATTTCACTTATGCATTTTTCAGTTTATGGGTTTTACAGCGGGGGAAGGGGGAAGCAGGGGTCCCAGGGTTCAGAGGGGCCTTAAGGGTGTCCCGAAGGGCCCCGGAAGGGTCGAAGTGGGTCCCCCAAATTTCTTCTTGTCTTTCAAGTCTCCCGGGTTCCCGAAACCCTAGAGCTTCTCGAGTCCCGCGGGTCCCTGAGTACCCTCCGGTTCGGGTCCCCTCGTCTCGACCCGCCTCGGTTAGTCTCGACTCGTCGCCTCGCCAGTCGAGTAGTCTCCACCTGCCTCGACTTGCTTCGTCTCCTCCACGAACAGTGCCATTCAAGACTTTCACAGGCCGCCGTGGCCGAGTGGTTAGCGTATCCGACTGCAGTGTCAGCCTCTGGTGCTGCATGTCGCGAGTTCGAGCCTCGGCAGGGACACGGCGGACTTGTGGCGGGGAGATTTGGCGCCTCCCCCCTCTGTGTCCGCCTAGCTTAGTCACCCCCCTAACTAGAGTGAAACGGCTGTATGTCTATACATACTCTCTAAGATCAACATCAACATTATTTCACCATTTAGCCATCAAAATTCCTAGCTCTGCTCGGACATTCATTAGGCGCCGAGAGAGCGCAAATTATGCCACCGTAGGTTGGACTAGATCAAGGCACCTGCGGGCGTCTAACGATATATAATTTAATAACTAATCCAAAATTGATTACAATGAAAAAGGGCACAGATAAATAATAGAGCCCACGAACTAAAAAAGAATGAAGTACTAAAATAAAGTGATAATTATCAATTTAATGAATGATCATCCATCCACCCCAAGATGTTGCAATTGCATGGATGAATTTCTCACACAAGCTTATATGCTTCATACATATTATTTGAAAATTATAACCCCAAGTAAAATTGCGTTACAAGCAGATTTTTTTTAAATAACGTAATCATAGAAATTTGACGGTGCGAGGGCATGAAAACGTACCTACTAGAGGGGCTGAGTATTCTTTATACGTTCACAGTGGTTAAATATATGCATAAAGTAGCAGCTATAGTGATGTTACTCATCTCGCTCATGCTTGAACTGTTGTCTCGTGAGCGGGTAGCAGACAGAACGACAATTTGGCTGAGCTATGTTTGTCGCCGCTGATAGAAGGGCGACTCCAACCCAGGGTTGCCAGTGGCAAGCAGTCTTGGCATTATTTTTAATACAAGAGCCTCCAGAACAATTTCTTGATTAAAGTTCATACAAACGGGGAAAAGGATGATCGTTCACAGACTCAATGAATTTTCCTACACGTGAAGACGAAGACTGCCCTTCTGCCAAAAGGAATGTTCTGCAACTAAATTACTTATACGTCTGTCACTATGATGGATTCGATAAAAGCTTTAAAATTGAAATCAGTTTTTTATTTTTAGCTTGCTTTGTAAGGTGAACTTTCACGGTCGACCATCCAAGTCAAGTTTACTGCAGAGGTTATACAACTAAGTTGACTGCGTATACAATCACCTTTATCTTATATACTTCGTCCAAGAAATATGCATGGAGCACAGACTTGTATAATGCGGGTTCAGCACAAGATTTTAAGACTGCAAAACCCTGTATCTGGTAAAGTTAGAATTTTGGCGAGATGCCGGGACGGCAAATTTATTTATTATTTGCTTTCATGTTCCTCCGGAGTCCCAACGCGAAGTTAATGCAGACTCCCCCGTAGGGCGGTATGGGACGGCAAAAGACTACGTCGTAACTGGATTAGTGCAACTACAGGAAGCATAAGACAATCCGTTACATTTAACACATGAGCCAGAGCCACAATCTCTACGGGAGTTTATATTATGTTGACAATTTATGAGCCGTTCTGAGTTTGGGCCAATTCCACAAAGTCTGCTCGAACTGGTTGTTGCCGACAGTGTCTAATTCTAGGACTCTTACAAGGGCTTGGTAGCCTTATATAATTTGATATAAGAGTTACCTCGGTGAATGATCAGATTTCATTTCACACTGAACAGAGTAGTCAACAGGGCTTTGGGACCAGTGCCATCAAATCTTAAATTTCTTAACATTTCCACAACACTATCAGTATAAAAAGGATGAACTGACATTAAATCAGTTTGAGCCGTGGCGTAACTTGCATGTATTGAACAAATTAAGAAACAAACTTAGAAAACATGGCGATGAAGTGTGACCTTGCATAAAAAAATCGGTCAAATAAATCACCGTAGCTGATCGATTGCCCGATTGTCAATGAAGTACAAGTTACGAAAAGTCAGCTACTGAATGAGCTTTCAATAAACTTCTTCCATCACTCTATTGCAACTCGTGAAGTTTTCCTGCATGGTAAGGTGCGTATCCAGTAATTTTAGAATAAACTGGTATGGCTTTAAAGTATGGTTATTAGTGATAGCGTGCGATAACGACTTTTAACCTTGGTACTGTAGAAGCTTAGGAATAGTTGACTTGAGCAAGAATATTTGTCCACAGAGCAAGCTTTCAAAGCTTTACGAGTACGGTCGGTGCAGATTATTATAGGACCTTCGAGGAATGTACACGCGCGTTCGTAAACCACAAAAACTCCCATCATGAGCATCATCCAAGGATGCCCTTGCCTCCTAAATAGTCATTTCCAGCGTCGAGCTAATATTTTTTACATTTTAAATTGTAACTTATAAAACTCAAATATCAGATTCATTATTTGAATTATCGAAACGAAAGAACAAAATTAGTTAACCACAGCTTATCCCCAGTGGGCTGAAAGTCCTATTTATTGAACCCTTCCCGCACATGTCCATCTAAAATGATTATTAGAGATGTACCTTACGTTGGGCTGGAATTAACTTGGTCTAACTTAAAACTTATGTATTTAGCTCGCCTGTACGATAGCATCCACTTCATTACGATGGTAACGTTCCTAATGTCGGCAACACTCACCAGCGCAGCCACGAAGGAACAGGAATGACACAAGGAACAGTGCCAATGCCCTGCGATTCATATCTGCTGTGCTCACCGGAAGATGATTCCTCGAAGTGATACCTCCTGGAAAGGCATGATGTGTTAGCTGTACCAAATTGCTTCGCCAATTATGGTATCAGAATAAATTTAATTAGAGAGGCATAGAAATGAACGCGAGACTAACATCGCCGAGGCGCAATTGCATTTTTCCCGCAATTGACTCCACTGATTGGCGTTTGATTATTGGAGTCTCCAAAATATGCCATAAAATCTCTGTGGAACATAAGCCATCTCTTAAAGGAATCAACAGACCCCCATACCATCCAATCAAAAGGGAAAATAGCGTATGAACATACTAGAAGGACTAGGAGTTCCATTTGATTTGATCCTTAGTTCCACCAAAGCCTCAATGCGAGTCATAATAGACTACCCCGTAGGGCTCGATGATCATGGATTCCAGTAGGCTCGCACGCCCCAGTGCACTAGAATAAAAAAGACAACTGTTTTAAGATTAGAAAAGTTCAAATTTGAGCAACGTCAGACGCACGCTGGTGAGCAAACAAACAACGCTTACACGAAACTGACCTCCGCTTTCAATCATTTAATACTTCACGTCAGGAGTAATATGTACGCACGCTAGTGAGCACAGGTTTCATCGTTGGGACTGGTACAAGGCTAACGGCTAGACGGACAAAGTCAGCTCAGACAGCAACGCATCACAATGTTTACAACTACGCGGCCTGATCAAGTAGAGGTACAATTTAGTTATTCAGATAAGATAAAGACTCACACGAAACGAATCCCCGCCTCCAACCACTAGAGCTCAAAGAGTATTATGCAAGCGCACCAGCGCGCACAGATAGCATCGTCTAAATTGGTACAAGTAGAAGTAGTAGTTGTTGCTTCAGTTTTCCACCGGACTCCAAACGCGAAGTTAATGCAGACTCCCCCGTAGGGCAATTGAAAAGCAAAGTAGGTGCAGCGTAGATTTAGAGTAGGTTCAAAGTAGATTCAGAGTAGGTTCAACGTTGACTGTAGGTTTAACGCAGGTACAGAGCAGATCTTACGCATGATACAACGTAATTTAAATATGGATACATTGTAAATTTAACAGATACGAAGTAAATTTGACGTAAAGAAGTGAATTTAACATGTATACAGAGTAGTTTTATCGCAGATACAGAGTAGGCCTAACGCAGATATAAAGTGAATTTAACATAGGAACAAAGTAATTTAACATATATACAGAGCAGGTTAAATGCAGACAAAGTATGTGTAGCGTAGAGTGGTAGCAGCCCCCTCCGTTCTCTACCAGAGCTCCAACGTGCAGTCACAGAGTGCTCCTCCTCAGGGACGACGATCCATTGATTAAGCACAGCTTCGTGCACGAATTTAAAGTAAAAATTCTCGATTAATACGCAGGGAGGAGTGCGAGTTTGGGATCAGATGATTCACACTTCATAACTTTTACACGGTTTCGTATGAGCCTGTGTGCTTTCCGAAAACTAACATTTTTTTCCGGTGTTCCGCTTCTGTGAGCAGGCGTTGCAGGTTGCACGGGGGGCTTAAGAAGGCTCGTAGGGCTGCTGCAAATGCATCACAATCTACAAGTAAGTGTTTTACGCTGCTTGCCACTTGGTGGCAACAGGGGCATGGTGGTGCGACCGGTCCCATGTCCAGGTCCATTAGGTGGTTGCGAGTTATCCACGTGTGTCCTGTGCATAGATGGTTGATAAACACTTGGTCTTCCCTATTAGAAAATTTGGTGTCCCACTCTCAAACGGATGGTTCAACTGCAAGCATCTTTTGTCCACTCTGTTTCCAAGAGTCGTTCCATCGTGATGTTATACGTGATTTGATGACTGGGAACCAGTCTGTATTGCATGGAGATGAATTGTTCCTGCTGGGTAGACACCCGTTTAGCGAGGGAATCTGCGCATTTGTTTTCTCTTATTCATGCGTGTCCAGGGATCCAGAAAAAATCGACCGACTGGCCCGCCTCTGACATCGTGAATAGGTCGTGTTGCATTTTTCTAGGGGCAGGGTGATCAGAGTACCGAGTTTTCTGCTGGGTAAGAACACTCAGACTTTCTGAATATATAACACTTATGAGGAGGCGGTCGCTTTTAGTAATGGAGATGGCCAGTTAGAGTGCATGTAGCTCTGCTGAGAAAATAGAGTCCTCATGAGGACGGGTGGCCGAACGCGAGGTCCCCTAGTCTATGGCAACGGCTCCCACTCCGTCCGGTGTTTCCGAGCCGTCAGTGTATACATGGTGGTGCTCCGAGTACTGTTCATCGAATAGTCGAGAGAATTCTCGGCGGTACGTGCTGGTTGGAGTTGTTGCTTTGGGGTACGTCTGCAGATCTAGGTTGACCAGTGGTGGGCTGATCATCCACGTTGGTGTGTTGATTTGAAGAATTCAATAGGAGAATGAAGGGTTGATTGTTTCGCGTCTGATGTTCAGCGAGATCAGTAAGTTATCCACGCGTAGAGAAAAGGGTGGGCATATGTTCTTCTTAGCCGCAAAGAGGCGTTTATCATGGATGTTGGTGACATCACTGCTTGCTGGACTATTGATGTAGCTCCTCGTCTTGGAATAGTACTGTAGTGAGTTTGTCTCTCCGGAGCGGAAGAGGAAGTTCGTTAGCAAGCACGTTCAGGGATTCGATGGGTGTGGAACGGAACGCACCGGTTGTGATACGTAGGGCGTTATTTACTATGATTGAGAGAGGTTCTAGGGTGGTTTTGGCTGCTGAACCGTAGACAATTGCTCCATAGTCAATGCGCGAGCGTATCAATGTTCTGA
>SDVV010033088.1:0-11341 GCA_016164225.1 Gammarus roeselii
TGTTGCTATCAGATTGGGAAATATATATGTTGTTATGAGATAGGGAAATATACATGTTGTAATGAGATGGGGAAATATATATGTTTTTATGAGATATGGAAATATATATGTTTGTATGAGATATGAAATTATATATGTTTTTATGAGATGGGGAAATATATATGTTGTTATGAGAAATAGAATTATATATGTTGTTATGAGATGGGGGAATATACATGTTAACTATTCTAAACCAGGGATTTAGAATAACATTCTTTTTAGATAGTGGAGCGTAGACTCGACTGACGAGGGAAATTGAAAAAACTACTACTCTAATAAGGAATAATATATCAAACTAGGCATCACTGTAATCATATGAATGTTAACGGATCCACGTCAATAAATGAAATATAACATATTTTTCATACGCAAACGATGTGCATGGAATAAATTGCTTGCATCCTAAATCAATACATAAACGTGCATAAATAAACAATACGTATAATGAGGAGTTGATAAAGCAAACAGTATCATTACTGTCACTAAAACAGTATCATTACTGTCACTACACAGTATCATTACTGTCACTAAAACAGTATCATTAGTGTCACTACACAGTATCATTACTGTCACTACACAGTAACATTACTGTCATTACACAGTATCATTACTGTCACTACACAGTATCATTACTGTCATTACACAGTAACATTACTGTCATTACACAGTATCATTACTGTCACTACACATTAACAGTACTGTCCCTACACAGCATCATTACTGTCAATAAAACAGTATCATTACTGCCACTACACAGTATCATTACTGTCACTACACAGTATCATTACTGTCACTAAAACAGTATCATTACTGTCACTAGACAGTATCATTATTGTCACTACACAGTAACATTACTGTCATTACACAGTATCATTACTGTCACTACACATTAACAGTACTGTCCCTACACAGAAACATTACTGTCACTACACAGTAACATTACTCTCATCACACAGTATCATTACTGTCACTACACAGTATCATTACTGTCATTACACAAAAATATTACTGTCACTACACAGTACATTACTGTCACTACACATTAACATTACTCTCATCGCACAGTAACATTACTGTCACTACACAGTATCATTACTGTCACTACACATTAACATTACTCTCATCACACAGTAACATTGCTGTCGCTACACATCGAAGGATACTGTAAATGTGTTCGAGTTGCAACAGTGAATATTGCCCCACGCTGCATCAGAAAGTTCAAATATTGCCTCGGTCGATCGTCATCCCAGTCTGTACACTTCCTCGACAATGACTTTAAGATTGCCTCATTACCAAAGTAGAAATAATTCTAGTATATTGAGAGGATGGAGATGACAATATCTGAATACTAATTAGATTATTGTGAATAAATAAATAAACATCCGACGGATATATCAAAAGACTTCAAAAAGCTTATTGCCGTCTCGGTCTTCTTCAATAATGAACCCAATGGCACATTTACGCCCCATTCAAGTGAATAAACTTTGTAATAAAATTACGAAACGAAATGTGATAATGCCGCTCTACAGGCTATGCTGCTGACCTCCGGGTTCTGTTGCAGACTATGCTGCTCACCTTAGGTCTATGTTGCAGACTATATTGCTGCCTTTCAGTTTCTGTTGCACACAATGTTGCTGACCTCCAGTCTATGTTGCTGACCTCCAGTCTGTGTTGCTGACCTCCAGTCTATGTTGCTGACCTCCACTCTATGTTGCTGACCTCCACTCTATGTTGCTGACCTCCAGTCTATGTTGCTGACCGCCAGTCTATGTTGCTGACCTCCAGTCTGTGTTGCTGACCTCCAGTCTGTGTTGCTGACCTCCACTCTATGTTGCTGACCTCCACTCTATGTTGCTGACCTCCAGTCTGTGTTGCTGACCTCCAGTCTATGTTGCTGACCTCCAGTCTATGTTGCTGACATCCGGTCGGTGTTGCAGGCTATGTTGCTGTCTTCCAGTCTCTGTTGCACACTATGTTGCTGGCCTCCAGTCTATGTTGCTGACCTCCAGTCTCTATTGCACACTATATTGCTGACCTCCACTCTATGTTGCTGACCTCCAGTCTGTGCTGCTGACCTCCAGTCTATGTTGCTGACCTCCAGTCTGGTTGCTGACCTCCAGTCTGTGCTGCTGACCTCCAGTCTATGTTGCTGACCTCCAGTCTATGTTGCTGACCTCCAGTCTCTATTGCACACTATATTGCTGACCTCCAGTCTGTGCTGCTTACCTCCAGTCTGTGCTGCTGAACTCCAGTCTGTGCTGCTGAATTCCAGTCTGTGCTGCTGACCTCCAGTCTGTGCTGCTGACCTCCAGTCTGTGTTGCTGACCTCCAGTCTGTGCTGCTGACCTCCAGTCTGTGCTGCTGACCTCTAGTCTATGTTGCTGACCTCCAGTCTCTACTGCACACTATATTGCTGACCTCCAGTCTGTGTTGCAGACCTCCAGTCTGTGTTGCTGACCTCCAGTTTGTGTTGCTGACCTCCAGTCTGGTTGCTGACCTCTAGTCTATGTTGCTGACCTCCAGTCTCTACTGCACACTATATTGCTGACCTCCAGTCTGTGTTGCTGACCTCCAGTCTGTGTTGCTAACCTCCAGTCTCTACTGCACACTATATTGCTGACCTTCAGTCTGTGTTGCTGACCTCCAGTCTGTGTTGCTGACCTCCAGTCTGTGCTGCTGACCTCCAGTCTGTGTTGCTGACCTCCAGTCTATGTTGCTGACCTCCAGTCTCTACTGCACACTATATTGCTGACCTCCAGTCTGTGTTGCTGACCTCCAGTCTGTGTTGCTGACCTCCAGTCTATGTTGCTGACCTCCAGTCTGTGTTGCTGACCTCCAGTCTGGTTGCTGACCTCTAGTCTATGTTGCTGATCTCCAGTCTATGATGCTGACCTCCAGTCTATGATGCTGACCTCCAGTCTGTTTTGCTGACCTCCAGTCTGTGTTGCTGATCTCCAGTCTATGATACTGACCTCCAGTCTATGATGCTGACCTCCAGTCTGTGTTGGTGACCTCCAGTTTATGTTTCAGACTATGTAGCTGACCTGATTAAACTTGATAATGCTAGTCTCCAGACTCGGTGCTGTCCTCACGTTAGGTCACGAGGTCGAATTAATTCAGCTTATAAAATCCCTGCATTTCGTAAAAGTTACAATTGAATTACTTGAGAAATAAGAATTGATAGGTTTATGTCAATTTGTTGATATATTAAAAAATAAACGCACAATATTCGCGTAAATGTATAAGGTTTTCCTTTTTTCATTCAGTTGCCTGTGTGTATTTAATGGTTCATACTTAAATGTTAAGGAACATTTCCCTAGATTTATTTCCATTTCTCCTATGCCAGATTTAAAGGTTTTGTCAGTTAAATTAATACGTCGCTCATGGAGTTTTATTCCAACTTCCCTGCAGTCGCATTGTACATCCAACATTCCTGCTGTCACATTGTACATCCAACATCCCTGCTCACGTTGTACATCCAACATCCCTGCAGTCACATTGTACATCCAACATTTCTGCTGTCACTTTGTACATCCAACATCCCTGCTGTCACATTGTACATCCAACATCCCTGCTGTCACTTTGTTCATCCAACATCCCTGCTGTCACATTGTACATCCAACATCCCTGCTGTCACTTTGTACATCCAACATCCCTGTAGTCACATAGTACATCCAAAATCCCTGCTGTCACATTGTACATCCAAAATCTCTGCTGCCACATTGTACATCCAAAATCCCTGCTGTTACATTGTACATCCAACATCCCTGCTCATTTTGTACATCCAACATCCCTGCAGTCACATTGTACATCCAACATCCCTCTTGTTACATTGTACATCCAACATCCCTGCTCACTTTGAACATCCAACATCCCTGCTGTCACATTGTACATCAAAAATCCCTACAGTCACATTGTACATCCAAAATCCCTGCTGCCACATTGTACATCCAAAATCCCTGCTGCCACATTGTACATCCAAAACCTCTGCTGTCACATTGTGCATCCAACTTCCATGATGTCACATTGTACGTAGGTTAGAATTTGTGCACGTAAGTATGTACTGCAGATGAATGTATAGACAGCCATGCAGGACGAAACAGCTTAATGTATGTTCATGTCTAAATACGTTCACCCTCACTGCAAGGATGCTCGAATCAAAACATCAAATGCTTGGAAATTGTTTAACTGAATACACGTCCGATTTCCCTAACGCTCTTGTGCATAAGATTTGTGGTTACCGAATTTGTTTCGATTTTACCGCAACAATGATCACTAAGGAGTAAATACAAAACGCAATAAGACTTCACTCTTGTTAATTAAAATAGTTGTTACCGAATTTGTTCTGATTTTACAGCAACAATGACCACAAGAAGTGAATACAAAGTGCAATACGGCTTCACTCTGTTTAATTAAAATAGTGGTTACCCAACTTGTTTCGATTTTACAGCAACATTGATCACTAAGGAGTAAATACAAAGTGCAATACGACTTCACTCTGTCTAATTAAAATACGTATAATCCCTTGTACAAAGCCAATATGTAAAGTGCTTCATCATAATAAAGATGATTACACTGTCCAATCACTGTAATTACAACTAACACTCGTGTTTATTCTCCATGACTTGGCGGTCAAGCTTCTTAATCAGCAGGTCAAATTACTTAGCCAACGAAAAGCCTTCGTTGAAGCCATACCATTTCATTACCAGTAAAATATCAGTAATTTTTAGCCATGCCCGTATCTGGTAGTGGCTGTAAGGTCTCTCATGAGTCGGGGTGTTTATTGGGTGGACAGACATAAGTTGTGATGAAGTGTAGTGGTAGCCTGCACGTGTATTTACTTCTCTAGTGCACTTACTTGTTAGTTTAAACATGAAACCAATTCATGTGATAAGATTGATGTTGAACGACCTAATTTTATGTGTGTCATCTCAAAAAAATCCTTCATACTTTATATACGGCGTGAACTCTTTGTACGGAATGATATACTATTAGAAAATTATTGGGTAAATGATAGCTTCCGCATGCCGAGTAGACGATTTTGATTCCTGCAAATTTGTCATTTCTAAAAACTCGCATCTGACGCAGTTTGTTGTACCCTCACAAGCTTTACTACACTAGACGTACATAGTACAAGTAATTGATAACCAACTTCAGTTCCCTAGACGTACGTAATAAAAGTAATTCCTAACCAGCTTCAGTACACTTGACGTACGTAGTTCAAGTTATTCCCAACCAACATCAGTACATTACACGTACGTAGTTCAAGTTATTTCAAGTAATGATATTACTATTTACAGTCGCACGTATGTGAGATGTTGTTCGTTGATAGATCAATATTTATGAATGAATAAAGAGGCGTTAGCTTTGTTGATTCTCTTCCATTTTTTTGTCTGTAGATGAATTAATGATATGGTTGACAGTAATTCAGAGCAACCCAACGTCGTACTCATGGTTAATGACAGTCCCGTATACAGCTACGAGTATTCTTCTTAGGAAAGGCACAATGTTGCCATTCCAACCCCAGAGGGTTTCATGATATTCCCCTAAAGTAGTTATGTTCATTCATTGTGTACTTTTACTGAACACTGAAGACAAACCATAGTGAACCTTAGGCATCTTGATCATAGTTGAATGGCAACTACAGCTATTTCTCCTGAAATGTAATCAGTTCAATAAGTATTACAACTACTCTTAAAACCTGTTTTTCTTATCAATCATGAACCGTGCTCACGCAATAAGTCCTAGGATATCTCAATCATGAACCGTGCCCACGCAAATAAGTTCTAGGCCGTCTCAATCATGAACCGTGCCCGCGCAATAAGTCCTAGGACGTCTCAATCATGAACCGTGCCCACGCAATAAGTCCTAGGCCATCTCAATCATGAACCGTGCCCACGTAATACTGTAAGTCCTAGGCTGTCTCAATCATGAACCGTGCCCACGTAATAAATCCTAGGACGTCTCAATCATGAACCATACCCACGCAATAAGTCCTAGGACGTCGCAGAAGCTGAAGGAAGCGGAGACCATCCGTATCTGATTTCAGGAAGCATTGATTTTTTCTCGGTTGAGGCTTCTTTTAGGAGGCTGTTTGTGCTCCCTAGACGACTCCCGCTCCCGTTAGGCCAACAGAGTTATTGATCTAGGAAGGGGTGTGGGGAAGATGATTGGTGAGAGGGGGGTCTTTGCAATTGGAAGCTGGATCGAAAATATAGATGGAGCAGGAAGCAGACTGGAGTGAAGGTTTTGAAGAGGAAAGACGTAATTGAAATCAAGGGAAATGATGCCAGGATATTCAAATTCTATAAGTGGCAAATAGGTTATTCATTATACAAAAAACATGATGAGTAATCACATGTACATAATTAAATCTGCCTTTGTAATAACATCTGAAAATTTGAAACAAGACGATCATACAAAATCGCGAAGTGGAATCACAATTATTACAGAGTTTATTTACATCTTTCTGATAAAAATGACAGTAACTGAGTCCTGCAAGAAATTAAATGATTTCAAGCATTCAGAATGATCGTTTAAAGGTCTAATGATTGCATCATTTAAGCGACAATCTTACTAAGTGCAAACCTATTTTACCCGTAACATTCTCTTGGGGTATTATTTTTGGAAGATAATCTGCGTAGATACAATACAGCCAATAGAGAAAATGGGTGGAGCTGGTTTCTCTTTGTGCGAACCAATGGACGCCAACAACAGGGCGCCGACGAGGGTTCCTTTATCCCTCGACTGGACGCACGGAAAATGAGTCCCAGAAACAAATCTGATGTTGAGTGACAGCTTGTTTACTGCGAGAGGCCCTCAGCCGCCCCGAGGGACTAAGGGCTGGCCTGTGGAGGAGAAGAGTGCTGTGCGCTGTCTAGGTTGGGGTGGGTCCAACAGTGAGAGAGGTCATCCAGCAACGATGGAGGACGCACGGCAATGATGGAGAAGGCCAAACAATGATATAAGACATCCAGCAATTATTGAGGACGTCCAACAATGATTAAGGACATCCAGCATTGATTGAAGACGTCCAGCAACGATTGACGACGTCCAGCAATGGTTGAGGACGTCCAGCAATAGTAGAGGACTGCCATCAAGGATCGGGACCGTCTAGCAATGTTTGCGTAGGTCCAGCAATGATAGAGACCGTGTAGCATGCACAGAGTACGGCCAGTGATATCATAAGAAGTTCAAAAATGTTAGAGGACGTCCAGAATGTTTGAAATATTTAAAAAATGATGGAGAAATTCTAGTGATGATAATAAACGTCCAGAAATAATAACGAAAGACCAGCAAGGATAATGTCCAACGATGATAGAGGGAATCTAGCAATGACAAAACACGTCCACCAATGGTTTCGACCGTCCATCACTGATAGTGGCTATCAAGGAATCGTTTAACTTGCAAGATTGAGACGGCCACGAACAGTGTTGATGGAAGGCTTTCAGCGATGATAGAAGCCGCTCACCCTTGATAGAGAACATTCAGTAAGGATGAGAACGACATTCAAATATAGTGAACATTCATAAAAGAGATAGGACATCCAGCAGTGATAGAGAGCACCCAAATACCAGGCAGAGCCAAAAGTCTGATAACGATTTTATGGATGATGGCAAACGTTTTCTGCTCGTGGGTTTCGTGGGGATAACATTGTTTTTTCCGCGGTAATATCATCGTTTTTAAATCTCCTGCTGGACCACTTGAAGGAATTGTTGTTACTTTAAATGCACTGGAAAAATATATTAATTTTCGTGGTCTGTTATCGCTCTAATAAGGAAGTTTCAATTTGTCATAGGTATTCTTGTAAATATTATGTATCTTACATACATGCCAAATTTATTAGGTAAAACATGGACCCTCCATGGGAGTGTGCATTACTTCATTATTTAATATTGTCGTCTGCTTTTGAACAGTTGATCAGAACTCCGTAAAAGATGGGTCTTCAAATATCACCCTAAAGAACATAAACGTCATAGGAAAATAAAAAAGGAGACTTCTCGTTACTGAGATATTTTGTCCCACATGTGATACTAAAAAAATGTTATACTGACCTACCAATCTATGTAATGCTGGATTTACTACCTTCGAGCGTGAACGTTTAATTCTCACTGATTATTTCCAAAGAAATATAAGAAATTGATTATTTTCGCTATCCTTTCAAATCCATTTGATGTAAAAGTGCCGTAACACTGCCGTAACAGTGCCATAACAGTGCCGTAACACTGCCATAACAGTGACGTAACAGTGCCGTAACAGTGCCGTAACAGTGCCGTAATAGAGCCGCACTGTGAATGTTGCATTTGAATGTCAGTGTTACATTAGCTACAAAAATAAAATAAAATACTCATGGCGGGCCGCAGATTCACAAAAATATTTGTCTGTAAATGTCGCCTCATATAAAACAGTGTTTTAAGTACCTTCTTATGTTGTAAATTATGAGGAGAATGATATGAAGTATTACATTTTAAAACTAATGATTGTTTAATGCGTTGCTATTAAATCTGAGTAACAATATTAAAATATATGACAAGCCCGGGAATTTCGTAAGAAACGATTCCAGCTCCTGGAATTAAAATATCAAAAGAGGCCTCGACGTATGCGAACACCGCATTGGAATTTTGGGCAAGAGCACATTAATTCAACAGAAAGCTGGCATTACCTTCTTTTGGTATAAATTGAAATAAATTAATCACATTCAGGATTCAGTTTGCAGGTTTTTTATCAACGGAAATACTTTGCAGATAACATATTATATGAATGAAATTACAATATTTTATTTGACATCTGTAAAATTTAAATTTGAATAAAAAAATACATATAAATAGCATGTTGAGTGCATCCACTTTATTGTTATTAAACACACATTGGGAAGACCAGAAATTGCTTTTTTATGTATGTAAATGACATACCATATGGCAGGTCACGCATTTACCAAATAATCCCGTCAACTGTGTTAAAAACAAACTTATTTTAACACTTTTACTGAGCAAACGCGTCTGTACATCATTTTGCTTATTCTTAAAAAAAAGTGATTGCAAATTGCTGAATAATTGTAACCGAGTCCACGACAAGAAAATATTGTAATGGGTGAATAAAGAAACAGCGTCAAGAAAATCAACAATGATTGCAAAAATGTCTATGTGACCACGTTGTGGTCATGTCTATGTCTATGTGACCACGTTGTGGTCATGTTTATGTCTATGTGACTACGTTGTGGTCATGTCCATGTCTATGTGACCACGTTTTGATCATGTCTATGTCTATGTGACCACGTTGTTTCATGTCCACGCATCCGTAAAACATTTGACACTTTTAAAACTGAATTTGTTCACATTTTTAATTGTATACACACTCTGAGTTCCAGGATGAGTCGAGGTAGATGTCATGTCAACGCAAGATGAAAAATCACGAGCGTGCTCTATCAAAGCCCCTCTCACACACCTGTTCTACTCTGTGAAACCTCTATCATGCACCTGTTCTACTCTCTGTTAAAGCCCCTCTCACACACCTGTTCTACTCTGTGAAACCTCTATCATGCACCTGTTCTACTCTCTGTTAAAGCCCCTCTCACACACCTGTTCTACTCTGTGAAACCTCTATCATACACCTGTTCTACTCTCTGTTAAAGCCCCTCTCACATACCTGTTCTACTCTCTATCAAAGCCCCTCTCAAACACCTGTTCCCCTCTCTATCAAAGCCCCTCTCACACACCTGTTCTACTCTCTGTTAAAGCCCCTCCCACACACCTGTTCTATTCTCTATCAAAGCCCCTCTCACACACCTGTTCTACTCTCTGTTAAAGCCCCTCCCACACACCTGTTCTATTCTCAATCAAAGCCCCTCTCACACACCTGTTCTACTCTCTATCAAAGCCCCTCCCACACACCTGTTCTACTCTCTGTCGAAGCCACTATCACACACCTGTTCTATTCTGAATTCCTACCCTAAATAGCGTGCTTAAAAGGAAACATTCAATGCAGGCCCCCCAGCGTTATCATTGTTTTCTAATTAAAATGACATAATGATGTTTGCTGTTTACGCCGTCACTTTCATTTTCCAACATGTACAGACAAAGCGTGGTAGTTCGTGTTGCGGCACAGCGCTATCAAGTTTTTCTGCCTGTATAATAGAAATAGATTTCCACGTACACCATAACGTTTATCTTCCATAAATGAAGGCTTGGAAGTGCATGCTAAGGGTACTGACCCATGAATCCAGCACTGCGCGAAACTCCCTAACCCGCAACAGGTTGTGATTTATGGAGTGATTTTTCTAGACGCAAAGGCGCACTGCATGTCTCATTGAAAAAGTTTTGTCAACAAAATTGGGGATCTGTAGTGTCCGTAGATTCGTAGATTCTATTTTAACTATAGATTCAAATTTACCTATTACAAATATCTTCGATTAATTAGTAAGTGTATAATTTGTTTGCAAATTATTTACTTCACTGAGGGTAGGAACATTAAAGTTCTCACAACCTACCTTGCTGCACACAACCTACCTTGCTGTGCAAACCTGCCTTGCTATGCAAAACCTACCTTGCTGTACAAAACATACCTTGAAGTACACAACCTACCTTTACACAACCTACCTTGCTGTCCGCAACCTTGTATGGGTGCTTGTAGATCAGATGTCGCCACATGTCTATTTACTTGATATTTTCAACTGAATATTAACACAAAGATAACGATACGCTCTTTAAAACTGTAATCGCATAATCCAAACGTTATGACGCAAGGACTCGTACTTCATCATTCCGAAAATCTCCCCCAGCAGGCTGGTTGCTGTTTTTTGGGGTCGCTATCCCTGGCGCTAAATTCTTTTATAGCTAACGTCAGATCAACCACTATCATCTTTGCCAACTGCCTTATCAGCCCCAAATTGTTCCGATTACCTACCTACGCTACCATTTTTTAACAGCGAACATTCATAGCGTTCCTCAGTCACACCAGCCACTGTCATATCTGCCAGTGACATTCTGGCGAAAATCTGTTTCAGCCCACGTCAGAATCAGCCACCAGTCGTACCATTTTACCGGTTATCACTTTAATGAAACTTTTCCTGCCCAACCTAACCTAACCTAGGGTACGTGTTTCTAACCCGCGGGGCAAAGGTACGTATTTCTAACCCGCGGGGCAAACATACGTATTTTTGTAGGGTACGTAATGCCGTTTTTTAGCGTTTTTTTATTGAAGTTTCGTTAAAGTGATAACTGTTAGGTTGGTACGCCTGTTTCGCTGAAATGACAGTGGCAGATATGACAGTGGCAGATTTTGAAGTGGTGGAAAATGCGTGTGG
>SDVV010033089.1:0-11341 GCA_016164225.1 Gammarus roeselii
CTCACAGTTTATAAAGATAGCACCGAGCACCGCCCTGGCTCACAGTTTATAAAGATAGCACCGAGCACCGCCCTGGCTCACAGTTTATAAAGATAGCACCGAGCACCGCCCTGGCTCACAGTTTATTTATAAAGATAGCACCGAGCACCGCCTTGACTCACAGTTTATAAAGATAGCACCGAGCACCGCCCTGGCTCACAGTTTATAAAGATAGCACTGAGCACAGCCTAGCTCACTGCTCTTGAAGATGCCGCTGGGCATTGACCAGTTTCACCGTTTTTGCAGATAGCACTAAGCCCCGCCTTGGTTGGCTCACTTGAGCACCACCTTAGCGCAACGATCTTGGAGAAGCCTTGAGCACAGTCTTCCTTCACAGATTGGGGAAAAAACACCCTGAACCCAGCCTTGACTCACCGTTTTTTGAAATGGCCCTGATCACCATTAGCAGCGGCAAGGTCTGTGCATCAGGGTTGGGCGGTAGGCGGGCACACAACAGACGGTGCGACAGCAGCACGCCCCCCAGCAGGCGGAACCGGACGAGGCACCGGGGATCTGAAAGCAGGGGACACTGGGTCAACTTGGGAGCAGATGGCACGGGATAAAATTGGGAGTAGCGGGCACGGGGTCAATTTCAGAGCATGGGAAGCGTGGTCAAAATAGATACACGCCCGATAACTTAATGCACTAGTAGCGGAGTGTTGAAGCCGTAGGAGCGGTACCCCTTTCGAGGAGGCTGCCGTAGTCAAAGATTTCGAGATTATATTAGAATGATTAGGGTTGACAATTTTTTCAAATGATCGAAGGCTCAAGGCTATGATGCAGACACATACGTATATCCGAACCCCGTTCAAGGGGACGGGGGAGGGTTTGTCTGACAGAAAGACACAAGAACACATAACAAAAACCAAGCTCTTTAACGCTAATGGGTTTGCAGAGCTCTACAGCTTTCACTGATTTATCCCTGCTGCATCATAATTGCTGAACCCTCCTCAACCTACGTTCATCCAGTTTCTCAACGAGGTGCCAAGGGCGAGAAAGAGCATCAGGGTCACGTCAAAACTCAATCATTCACAACCATTCTCCATTTACACCTATCCATTGCACGCTCTCGCTACCTCCACTCTGATGTCTCTCCTCCCTAAAGCCTGTCCCCCAAAAGTGTGCAACGTTGGAGGAAGATTAACAGCAAATGCCGAGACTACCTTTGGGAAACAATTCATCTTCATCGCCTTGCTGAGCAAAAAGCGTTGTGGCCCTAATTAACGAGATCACTGCGCGCAGATGGTTGCGCTGGCTTCTTGGCGCGCAGAATAGGCCACCGCAGCCATCTCGAATTTTCCTTTGCAGCTCTTTTATGAGGTACTTCAGGAGAAGATCCTTGGTGTTATAAATTGCAAGGAACCCTAGCACCTTGTACTCAAAAGGGCAGGTGCACCTTGGAGCCTCGGTGGGAGGAGGAGGTGCTAGTTGTGTTGCTTGGTCATAGCTCCTCCTGCGGTGGAGGAACCAGGGCAAGATTGATGAATGAATAGGGTGGCAATTTTTGAAAGGTCTCCAGGGTCTGAAGTGCGCAAGTGAATCACTGAAGATTGAGATTTGGCATCTGGGAGGGTATCTGCAGTTGAGAGGGCGTCGACAATGGCAACACTGACGATGATGACTAGAACCTCTAAACGACGACGCGGTTGAGTAGTTCCGCGGCAAACCCACAGCATCGTTGTCCTCTGATCCATCCGTTAACATATGTAAGCTATCAGCGTGGTGAGTTGCCGCATGAGCAATACAAATGTCTACGAGATTTTGAGGTGCAACATCTGCTTTCGGTCTCCAGGATAGTGCAGACAAAGTATATATTCTGGTAAACTATAGATGGAGATCGCATCTCGCGGGAAAAAGTCCACTATGTTTGATGGGAAGTCCAAAATCAGCAGTGAGGAGCTCAATACGCTGTGAAAAGCTCGAGGGGGGAACGAGATTGGAAGGGAACGGCCGGATTGTGGTACATATAGGGGAAGTAGGGCAGGCAAGAATGTGGCAATCAAATTAGAGGTAAATTTGTTCACGTCACTGGGTGAGACTGGACTCGCCGAATTCACATACCAGGCTCACATTTGGAGAGGAGGAAAAAGCTCCAATGTAGATGTGGAATGCAGAATTATGGACTGGTTTGAATATTTTAAGGATATCGGCTTTTGTGGAACCATAGACTACGCTCCCTTAGTCCAGTTTTGACCGGACGAGAGCTCGGTTAATGTGTAACGATGATGTTCTGTCTCCAAGCCAGAGGAACTGCGCTACGATCCGTAGATTAATCGATCGATATGTGCTGTCTATTCTGTGTTAGTTTCTAATCGAAGATTGTTGTTGTTCAACCCCTACTCCCCCCCTTGCGATGGAAGAGCAACGGCCAACGCACAGCCCGAGACCCGGGAACCCCCCGACGAGTACGTGTTGGGGGTGCTACCGCAGGTGATAGGCCCTATATTAGGCCTACGTCCCTGAGGTAGCTAATGCTGTCGCGCGGGCGCTCCCATAGGTCACGCACCGACGTGATATTATAGGGGAGCCTGCCGGTTGCGGTGGTTGGGCACGACGTCATGACGTGCTCGACCGTATCAGGTGAACCCCGGCACTGCAGGCAAAGATCGGAAGGGACATTTCCCAGTCCATGTTGGTATGACAATAGTGCCGTGTGGTGCCCGCATCGGAGCCTAGACAGGTGGGCCCTGTCCACTATGGGCAGCCCTAACTCTTCCACATTCACCCCAGGCGGGTGGCTCTGCAAGAGTGTGGTAATTCTGTGTTCATCTAATGCAAGAGCTTTGCATTAGAAGAACACACGTAGAGTCAACACCATCTTGCAGAGCCACCCGCCTGGGGTGGAAGTGTAGGAGGTTCAGGAATGGTCGCGTTAAGGGAACCGAAGTGTGTTGCCGGTGAGTTGAGTAGGAGTCGGTTGGTTGGATGAGGGTTCAGTAGTTTGTGGCAGCGGGAATGCCAGGTCTGAAATCTGGTTAAAGAATTGGGTCCCTCTCATATCAAGATGATGCTTGAGAGGAAGAACAGTCTTTTCTTCATGCAAGTGCGGAATGGGTGCGGTCTGTGTACAACCCGTTGCGATGCGCAAGGCCGTGTTCTGTATCCTTTACAGGAAGTCAATTTCTGTGGGGGCAAGGTCCGAGGACCAGGCGGTGTTTGCGTAGGAGATTACGGGCCTGATGAATTGTTTGGTTAGTGTTCAAATTGATTCCTTGGAGTGACCGTAAGAGGTTGTAGTGAGTACCCCAGACACGTTCAGTCTGGGTCTGGTTTTGGTGCCGATGTTGATTGTGTGAGGCTTGACTGTCCTCCCCGTGTCATAAGTTAGTCCAAGGATAGTTGTAGTGGGGCTGTGGGGTATGGGGGTGTTGTTAAGCGCGACAAGGTGGTGGTTTTGCTCCTCATTTCTACCAGAGCCTCAACGCGAGTCATAATAGGCTCCCCCGTAGGGCTCGATGATGCATGGATTCCAGTAGGCTCGCACGCCTCAGTGTGCGAGAAGAAACAACGCTGTTAAAGTTAAAAAAATGGGACAATTTTAGCAATGTCAGACGCACGCTGGTGAGCACAAGAAACACGCTTAGACGAAACGGATCTCCGCTTCCAATCATTTAGAACTTCAAAAGTAATATGTACACATGCTAGTGCGCACAGGTAGCATCGTCGAGACTGGTACAAGGTTTACGGCTACACGAACAAAGTCGGCTACGACAGCAACGCAACACATTGTTTACAGCTACGCGGTCTAGTTTAGTAGAGGTACAATTCATTTATTCAGGTAAGATAATGACTCAGACGAAAAAAATCCCCGCCTCCAACCAGTTCGAACTCCAAGAGTAATATGCACGCGAGTCAGTGCGCACAGATAGCATCGTCGAAATTGGTACAAGGTCTATGACTTCACGGATTAGATCAACTTCAACCGCAACGCGTCAAAAGGTTTACAGCTACGCAGTCCAGGTCAACCCCAGAAACTACAAATGGTCCGTGCACGCGCGAGCGGGCACAAACTGAAGAAAATACACCCATTCACAAAACCACAAACAGGAACTCCCACATGACAAAATTGTGGATCGTGAAGAAGAAAGTAAGGGCAAGTTCGTGAAGGGCGCAGAAAGATTGCTCAAATTATTGATTTTGCACTTTTTGTTCAAGGGGATAGGGTGGAAGGGCATAGTTTCCTTGGGTCCCAAAAGAACCCAAGTCCCTCGGGTCTTCCCGGGTTCCCCGAGACCCCTCGTCTCAGCTCATCTCGGCTTGTCTCGAATCATTTTGGGTCAGTCCCGGCTCGTCGCAACCAACTCGACTCTCCTCAACATGTTGCGACTGATCTCGACGCACCTCGACCAGCCTCGACGCGACCCTCGCCCTCGGTGCCAGTAATCCGCGGACTGTAATAATTAATTGTTCTACTCAAACATTTCACATTTATACATTTTTCTAAGTATGGGTTTTACAGCATGGGGAGGGAGAAGCAGGGGTCCCAGGGTTCAGAGGGGTCCGAAAATTTCTCAGGGGGGTCCCAAAGGGTCTCAAGGGTGTCCCAAAAAGCCCCGGAAGAGTCCAAATGGTTTCCCCAAAATCCTCCTCGTCTTCCAAGTCCCCCGGGTTCCCGAAACCCCAGGGTCCCTCGAGTCCCGCGGGTTCCTCGAGTACCTCCCACTCTCGGGTCACCTAGTCTCAACCAGCCTCGGTTCGCCTCGACTCGTCGCCTCGCCAGTCGACTCGTCTCCACTCGCCTCAACCTGCCTCTACTCGCCTCGTCCCCTCCACGCACAATGTCATTCAAGACTTTCACTCCTTAAGATCAACATCAACATTATTTCCTCATTTAGCTATCAAAACACCTAGCTGTGCTCGGACATTTATTAGGCGCCCGGGAGAGCGTAAATTCTCTCACTGTAGATGGGACTAGACTAACTAACACACCGCATAGTCCGCCTAGGGCCCCTGCGGGCGTCTAACGATACATAATTATATAACTAATCCAACATTGATCACCATGAAAAAAGGGCACAGATAAATAATAGAGCTCACGAAATGAGAAATATCAAAATAATAAAATAAAATTGTAATGATCTATAAAATGAATGATCATCCATCCACCCCAAAAGGGGGGTGAATGCGGTGTTCACTGGTATCTTGAGTCAACAGCGTGAGGGACGATTTGCTTGCGGACACCTTCATTCTGTTGTCCAGCAACCAGACCTCAAGGGAGTTCAGGTAGTGCTGGAGGTGTGCAGCTGCGGTCTCGTGTTCGTGGTGTTGTGTGTTTATTGTGAGATCGTCCGCGTATGAACTGGTGTAGATGTTGGGTTCCGTCGGAATAGGAAGGTCGTGCATGAAGGCATTGAAAGGGGATGGGAAAAGTACGATCCCTGTGGGACACCATTGAAGAAGTGGCGGATTCAAGAAGGCTTATTGTTGTAGGCAGTGTGAGAATGTCTATCTGAGAAGATATTAGTAAGCTACTTCTCATAATTTGGATAGATGTGGGTGTTGTATATTTTATTTATGAGGACATGTCTTGGAACTGTGTCGAAGGCCTTACTAATATTGAGAGCGCATACCAGGGTTCGTTTGGCTGGCTTCTTTTCATTTAGGCCTTCATGGATAGTTTGGGTGAGGTTGGTGATGAGTGTGGTTGTGGAGTGTTGGGCCTTGAAACCGTGTTGCATAGGGAAGAGTGTGATGTGTGCGTTAATTTTGTTTATAACCAGTCTCTACAAAACTTTCGAGGGGTTTGGGAGGAGGGAAATGGGTCTGTATGAGGCTGGATCTGTAGGGACTTAGTAGGGTTTCAGGATGGGGATGATTTTAGCTAGTTTCCAGTTGTCGGGTATTGTAATGTGTGATACGGAAAAGTTAAAAATATCTGTGAGAGCCGCATGGCGGCTATTGTCATGGCTGGTGCGAAGGGGGTACCTGTGTTTGGATCGGTCTGCAATCTGAACAACTTTTTGAGTCTCCTCCTGTTGTCTGGGTGGTGTGGTAGGTGGCAAGTTTTTGCATAGTGTTAGTTGAGTATATCCGAGAGCTGTTTTGTCTGATGGTATGGTGTGGGTGTTGGGTGGAAGGTTTTCCTTATGTGTGTATGTGGTTTGTGTTTGTGTTGTTGAGGCCCCTAAAAAGTTTCCATAATTTTGAAGGTGAGGTTCGGAAGTTAGTGTTTGCAAGCAGGTCCCGCTATAAGTTCGTCTGTTGCTCCCGGATATCTGCATCTGTTTCTGCGGTAAGGATTTGAATCGGAGTGATTCGGTCGTTGGTGGAGGGTAAATTACGAAGGTGGTTTCGCTGCTGAATTTTCCGCTTATTGTTGGCCGAGAAGGCTGGACTGAAGCCGCGGACGAAACAGGCTGGTATGTGTTGTCTGTTTGCGTGGTTGAGTACTGTGTTGAAGTGTTTCGTGACAGTGTCAATGAATGTGTATTGGGTGATGTCAAAGTCTTGTAGGGTGATTTCAATTGATGTGTATTCGTCCCAGTTTGCTCTCCTGTAGTTACAAAAAGTGTGAGGGGGCTTGTTGTGGATTGGGGATCGAGGTAGGTAGTTAATGACTATTGGTAGGTGGTCGGATGACATGTCATGGTGGACCGCCCATCAACAATTTAGCGCGAGATTGGGGGAACAGAATGAGACGTCTGGAGAAGTCTGTTGCGTGTTGGGATTGAAAGGTTTGCGAGTGGGTGTGTTTGCGTTGTTCAGTGTGATAAAAATATCTAGCTGATCAACGAGAACACCGCCCCTCCGGTCACCTCCCTGCGAGGCGAGCCAGGAGAGGTCGTGCGCGTTGAAATCGCCTAGGTCGAAGGTGTTAGTGGTTGTGTTGAGGTGGTCCAGGTGGGGGGTGACAGCCTCACAGTCGAAGACCAGTCCTAGGAAGCGGACAGTAGGTATGAATGAGGTCATTAGTCTGTATAGTCTGAGGTCCAGTTCCGTGTATGTGCGGGACCGATGGATGTGAAGTGCACACATTTTGCTTGGTGAAATTTTATTACCTCAAAATCATACCCAAGCAATCTCGTGGTAAACAGCAATCTGAAGCTGCTATTGGAATTAGGGCTACCAAAAAAAATGCCTAGGCTGGCCTTTTGAAAAGTATGTTATTTACAAGTATTTACAAGTGCTTACAAGTGTAAGAAGACAACAATAGGATTTTAGGCCCAAACTAGGTTGCCTTTTGATGTTAAAAGGATTATGTCAGAAGTGCCTGGATCACCGCTCCCGCCGAAATGGTGTGAAGACCTACGGGCATAAGGTCTAAAGGCCACAACCTAGAATCGCTGCATCAATAGAAGATGTCCAACAATGAATTTGAGCGCCGCAGACAATACTCAGTTTACCAGTCCATTTAAAGCTACGTAGCCAGTAAAGGTTATAGGAAACGAGGAAATTTGCCGAGGTGCCCTTATACTGCTAAAAACGCGCATGCACTTAACGGACAAGTTTGGCGATGTGCCGTGATCCCACTTGTGAATTTTATGCTGTTTCTCGAGGGGGTTATCGATGTGCACTTCCACAACAAATTTGTCGTTGTTCCATGATCCTGCTTACGATACATCCCGACCCTGCAGAAAATGTGCCCTCAACATACTCACCCTTGACGGCGAGCTTTGCCATGACCTGGTAGGCAGGGAGAGTGACAGCGTCCAAACCAGTCTGTCCGTCCTCCTCCTGCACCCTGAACAGGCACCGCAAGATGGCGTCCACGGCATGACCGGCTACCAGCGACGACAACACGAATCTTCGGAGCTCCTCTACAGAGGCAGGGGAAAGTTCAGACAACCTCACGGGCAACACATGACTAAAACTAATGTGGAAAATGTAAATGTGCATCAACTACATTTGAGTACAGTAACTGCGATGTCTAACGCGAAGAATTTAAAATTCATTCAAGTATAATGACATGTTGACAAAATTAAAAAAATATCAGAATAATACACAGATGATACGTAACAAGTCTTCGTTAACGTGAGCTGTTCCGAAGACAATATTTGCTTAATTAGATAAACTTAAAAATAACTTATAACAAAGGTTTGGGAGTAAGTTTAGCTCTACATCCCACCAACCGATGGACATTATTGGAGGACAATCCATCCTCCATCATTCAATACGTCGATACAAATATAAGCGTTATATTGCACTATTGATTTCAAGAAAAATAAGCCAAGTAGGTGGGGTCACGGACATTTACCTAATCATGACAATTTACTGTTTCAACTAATAATTAATAATAATTTGAGAGGAGAAAATGTCCAACATGAGGTTGTCTATTACATTACTCACACATTGATTAGTATATAATGACATTAATTTTGAAACTAACTGCTTAGTTAGCATGACATGTTCCATATGCACAGGACAAAAACATTGCAATGAGTCATAGTAGATGGGGCATACAGTGATAATTGAACAGGTTTCTACATTAACAAGATATAACTGGAGATGCGAGTGAAAGGAACCTGAAACTGATGAATCAGCAGAAGTTGACACTAAATTACAGAGCGGACGTAAATCACAATTCAGCATTTTTTACACGTACAAGTTCAAACAGGTATGATTTCAGTTTGCGATTGAAGGTAGCTGTACTGCTACTCGTCCTTATATCTATGGCAATCGAATCCAGATTTTAGCAGTTCTGTGTTTTAGAAATAGTTGGGACTGAGTTGACGTGTTATGGTGGTAATCGTGACCACCGCATTGTTACGAAGATCAAATACGGCATTGTTTCTAATGACTTAACCGTGATCAAGGTAAAGTAAGTTTTCAAAGCCTTGTTAACAAGCACCAAAGCGGAAAAGTTAATGATGTGACAGAGTGGGAGAACATTACATTGAGAAAAGAGAGGCAACGTGTGGTCACGTCTGTTAGCATGTGACAGTGTTCTGATGACATGCTTTTTACTAGGAATGATGGGTCTTAGGTGGTTTTGTAGGTAAAAGCATCACGGTTTCCACAGTAGGTTAGAAAGGGATGAAGAAAGCTGTAGTACAAGTAGATTTTTAGCAGGAGTCGTGAGACAATTTCTATTTTGTATAGGATGCCACACGATTTGGATATTTTTTCGGCAACAAATGAAACGTGATCTTTCCAGTAAAGTCTCTGGTCTACCATTACATCGAAAAAAATTTTTTTTGCTACACTTGCAACCGGTTACCCTTTTAATACGACTTGCGTGTTGGGGATGGGTATTATCCTCCTATAAAATATGACCTGTGTCATGTCCACATTTAGCGTCAGCTTATCGTATCAGAGCTAGTTTGAAATGTGAACCAATTGATTATTGATATTAGTAATAGTATCATTGAGACTTTTTCCGGCAGAATAAACTATCATCATCTGCAAAATATACAAAGGATAAACTGTCGTTTACGTTGTCCTTAGTGTAGATAAGGAAGAGCAAAGGCCCAAGGATCGACCCTTGTGGTACACCTATATATAGTCTACTGACAGATGATTATTGTTAATTCCAACTCAATAGGCGTTTTCTATTGACAAGATTACTTTTTATCCAGCTCATGTAAATTGAACTAAATTCATAATGCTGTAATTTCGTGATCAAAATATCATGATTCACGAAATCAAAGGCTTTGCGAAGGTCTACAAAAGTTGCAACAGTGACTTTTCACTAACAAACCCATCAACAACGTCTACAGTAAATTTTAATAGAGCATGCGCTGCATTCCTGAAAGCCTGGAAAGTAAATGATTTTAGCCAAGTAGGTTATTCGAGACAAAGTGAGTATACACAGTAAGGATGGCCCATGGTGCAATGGTGGAGAACACATATATTTTGTGCTGATATCGAGGAGATTAGTGGGGAGGCTGTTGGATGTGCGGGTGTTGAGAGGGGAGGGTGGAGGAGTGTCTGACCATCTGCTGGTGGAAGGTAGTGGAGCAGAAGTAGAAAGGCAACAAACGAGTGGGAGGAGGAAGAGAGGTAGTGAAAGTGAGTGGACTGAATGTGAGAAGTAGAGCCGAGGAGTTCCAGCAGGCATTGAAGGAAGAATATGACAACGTGAGAGGACAAGACCCGAGAGATGTGGAGGAAGAATGGGAGACGTTAAGGGATGCATTGCTGAGATGTGCGAAGAAGGTGTGTGGTGCGCGCCGAGTGGGCGGGTGCAGAAGGAAAGGCTGCGAGTGGTGGAACGAGGAGGTCAAACTGGCGGTGGCACGGAAAAGAGGAGCGTTTGAGGAGTGGTTGCAGGTGAAATCGGAGGTGGCTTATGAAAGTTACAAAGAGAGGAGAAACGAGGTGAAGCGCGGTGGTGAGGAGAGCCAAAAGGGACGCTGAAGCCAGGTGGGGCAGACGGTTGTGCCAGAATTTTGAAGAGAACAAAAAGATGTTCTGGAAAGAGGTGGAGAGGGTGAGACCGGAAAGGAGGAAGTGGTGAAAGATGAAAACGGCCAGTTGTTGTTGGAAAGTGGTGATGTACAGAAGAGGTGGGCCGAGTATTTTGATGAGTTGTTGAATGTCGAGGATGACAGAGAGGCTGACATTGTTGCTGTGGGTGGTGGTTCTCAGATGCCAGTTTTGGGAGAAAGACTTGTGGTGAACATTACCAGGGAAGACGTGCAGGAGGCGGTGGACGTGATGAAAGCAGGGAAAGCCCTTGGTTTGGATGGCGTTGAGACCGAGTGCCTGGAGAAGGGTAGAGTAACGATTGTCGAATGGTTGGTGAGGTTACTGAACTTGTGTTTTGTGGCAGGCGTGGTACAGATTGAGTGGTGCAGTGCCTGCATTGTTCCGCTACATGAGGGCAAAGGAGATAAAAATGAATGCTGCAACTCGAGAGATATCAGTCTGTTATGTGTGGTTGGTAAATTGTACGGGAGAGTGCTGATCAAAAGGATTAAAGGCTTGTACGGACTGCGCAATTGGAGGGGAGCAGTGTGGCTTTAGGAGTGGTCGAGGGTGTACCGATCAGATTTTTGCAGTGAGACAGGTCTGTGAGAAGTACCTTGCCAAAAGAAAGGATGTTTCCTGGGCCTCCACGGATCTGGAGAAGGCATACGACAGGATTGACAGGGAAGTGCTGTGGAGGGTGTTGCGTTTGTAGGGAGTGGGCGGACATCTGTTGGAAGCGGTGAAGAGTTTCTATGCTGACAGCCGAGCATGTGTCAGAGTGGGAAGCGAGGTGAGTGATTGGTTCACAGTGAAAGTGGGACTGAGACAAGGCTGCGTGATGTCTCCCTAGCTGTTCAACCTCTATATGGATGGAGTGGTCAGGGAGGTGAACGTGAGTGTGCTGGGTCGTGGCTTGGAACTGTTACGAGCGAATGAGCGGAGTTAGCAGTTG
>SDVV010033090.1:0-11341 GCA_016164225.1 Gammarus roeselii
TGTTTAGGCATTAGCCGTGTTCGTATGTCCAGCTAGGATAGCAAAATGGCTCCCTACCGCTTGCACACAGCTCCAACTACTTAGTTACATGTTTTAAGCTTGTCATTCTACCTATTTTATATTTACTATGTATGAATTTATTGTTTCAAAGAAGAACATGCCATCTGTGTATGAATAAACTTTTTTATTTATTTTATTTTATTTATTATAATGTTCGCTCCACTCTAATACCCGAAACGGGAGCCCAGCGTTCGCGCTAAAATTATTCCCGCACACGCGCACTATCGCCACTTCACTTCACCTCACTGTCATGGCCGGACACTGGCATAACCGCTAAAAATCTTTCATCTCACTTGCTCTCTACCTGAACGATGTTTCAGGCCACACGCATTTTCCGCCACTTCAAAATCTGCCACAGTCATATCTGCCACTGTCATTACACCGAAACAGGCGTACCAACCTAACAGTTATCACTTTAATGAAACTTCAATAAAAAAACGCTAAAAAACGACACTACGTACCCTACAAAAATACGTATGTTTGCCCCGCGGGTTAGAAATACGTACCTTTGCCCCGCGGGTTAGAAACACGTACCCTAGGTTAGGTTAGGTTGGGTAGGAAAAGTTTCAATGGTACGACTGTTGGCTGATTCTGACGTGGGCTGAATCAGAGTTTCGCCAGAATGTCACTGGCAGATATGACAGTGGCTGGTGTGACGGAGGAACGCTTTAAATGTTCGCTGTTAAAAAATGGTACCGTAGGTAGGTAGTCGGAACAACTTGGGGCTGATAAGGCAGTTGGCGGAGATGATAGGGGCTGATCTGACGTTAGCTATAAAAGAATTTAGCGCCAGGGATAGCGACCCCCTGAAACTTGAACGAGCACACTTTGAACAGAGATTAGGAGCTGGGGACGATTTGCTGACACTCTCAACTTAATTCCATGGGAAACTCTGCAAAAGCACAAAGCAGCATGTAATTGTAATATAAAGCGAAATATAATTTCATTAATTTTCTTCATGTAATATAATGCAACCTGCCTTTACAGATACAAACATCGGCACGCTTTAAAATAATTAATACTAGGCACGACGTTGTCCTCTTTTTAGCATATAACAGGTGCTACAATGACAGATGATTTGAATTACAGGGTGGATTTACAATTCTGTTTCAACTCCTCGTTTGATGATAGAAATGTGCTTCATTGATCTTGTTCTGGGAAGTTTGATGTTTGGTATACATTGAACTCCTTCTTATCTGCCATAAATTAGCCCGAGCCGGAGATGTACAATCTCCTAAGCTTAGTCAGACATTAGAGATCACACAGCAACAACTTCGTTGCGGGACTGATGTAAAGGAAGTTATTTCAGTTCTGGACAGACTTCCGTACGTGAGCAATGTTTGATCCCGCGATGCATGCACATGAGTCCGCAATGCTAACCACACCGCGATTCAACACATCATCTTAAAAAATCTGGCCGGACATATCCTACAAAAAAGCTGTCGAGTTCAGCTCGGGCATATCCCGTTCTCAACGCGGTTTTGGCCGAATGTGTACTAGTTTGCCAATGCTATTTAAGGAGCATTAAAAAGAAGTGGAAAAACATTTTTAGAGGGATCATTTTTTGGAGTACGCGTCTGAGTCCATCGTCACCAACATGCTAATTAAAGTGATTATTTACACCAATGCAATAATTATATAAAAGAAATTTGCTCGAAATACTTTCTGGATGCTACTTTTAAGTCGATTATTTTGAAACCGTTAGAATTCAACAATTTTTTATCGTAAATAAATATATTACAGACTACTTTTTTGGGTGCCTTGCTGGAACCTTTATGATTGAATGTCATTACTATTTGAATACACCTGAATTTATGAAAGTTTTACCATCAATTTGTGAAAGTCGCGTTAAATATTTTGCGCGCCATATTTGTTGCTCCTCGAAGCGAGCAATTTAAGTTTGTTCCATGCAAATCCAGTGAAATATTTTTGTCCCTCCCTTTGCAACAGAGCAGAAAACTTTTAACAAGCTAGCATGAGAGTGTCAGCTTGGCTTACGTTACATTTGATGTAGCGTTCATAGAAGAATGCACAGCACTTGTGTTTGCATTACCATGAAGTGGTGTGATGCTCGTACCATGCAACAGGCAGAACATAATTCTCAACATATATTTTGTGTGCATTAACATGTAGGGGTTCGATGATCAATCGATGTATGTTAGCATCTTTGTTCATGATGACGATCAAAAAGGATTGTTTCATAATGTCCTTCTAAAGTGTTCTTCACTAGTGTCGGCACATAAGGTCGGAGCATTGTTCTAAGTGCAAAATAAACAAGTTAAATGATTTACAGCACGAGATAATCGTTTTTCTGCTTAACAGCTTATTGGAGCAATAATGTTCATTTTTTTTACTGTCATAAACTGATTGCTTTCCGCAACAATCTTGTAACATTCTCGATCGCAAGCCCCAACTCAATGATGATAAGCGTTGCTTGAAATATTGTTTAAGTATTTATGATAACAACCCGAGTATTTGGAAATAGGTTTTAATTTTTACCGACTGTTTTATGCACTTGTCGCACGGCGCCGCTCTGTGTGACGTGCGGGGGCGACGTTTAGCCCATATGTCGCACGGCGCCGCTCTGTGCGGCATGTGGGGGCAACGTTTTGCGCACATGTCGCACGGCGCCGCTCTGTGTGGCGTGCGGGAGCAACGTTTTGCGCACATGTCGTGTGACGTTGCTTTGTGTGGCATGCGGGGACAACGTTTTGCGCACAAGTAGCACGCCACCGCTCTGTGTGACGTGCAAGGGGCAACGTTTTTCGTACATGTCGCACGGTACCGCTCTGTGTGGCGTGCGGGGCAACGTTTTGCACCCATGTCGCACGGCGACGCTCTGTGTGGCGTGCGGGGGCAACATTTTGCGCAGGTCGCACGGCGCCGTTCTGTGTGGCGTGCGGGGGGCAACGTTTTGCACCAATGTTGCACGCACCGCTCTGTGTGACGCGCGGAGGCAATGTTTTGCGCACATGTCGCACGGCGCCGCTCTGTGTGGCGTGCGGTAGCAACGTTTAGCGCACATGTCGCACGGCGCCGCTCTGTGTGGCGCACGGGGGCAACGTTTTGCGCACATGTCGCAGGGTGCCACTCTGTGTGGCGTGCAGGGGCAACGTTTTACGCACATATCGCATGGCGCGGCTCTTTGTGGCGTGCGGGGACAACGTTTTGCGCACAGGTAGCAAGCCGCTGCTCTGTGTGGCGAGCGGGGGCAACGTTTTTCGTACATGTCGCACGGCGCCGCTCTGTGTGGCGTGCGTTGGCAACGTTCTGCGTCCATGTCGCACGGCGCCGCTCTGTGTGGCGTGCGGTGGCAACGTTTTGCGGACATGTCGCACGGCTCCGCTTTGTGTGGCGTACGGGGACCACTTTTTGCGCACTTGTCGCACGGCGCCACTCTGTGAGTGTCAGGCATGCTGGGGGGAACGTTATGCTCACATGTCGCACGGCCGCTTTGTGTGACGTGCGGGGGTAACGTTTTGCGACCATGTCGCACGGTGCCGCTCTGTGTGGCGAGCGGGAGCAACTTTTTGCTCACATATCGCACGACACCGCTCTGTGGGGCGTGCGGGGCAACGTTTTACGCACATGTCGCACAACACCGCGCTGGGTGGCGTGCGGGGGCAACGTTTTTCACACATGTCGCTCGGCGCAGCTCTGTGTGGCGTGCAAGGGGCAACGTTTGCGCGCATGTAGCACGGCGCTGCTTTGTGTGGCATGCGGTGGCAACGTTTTGTGCACATGTCGCAAGCCACTGCTCTGTGGCAACGTTTTGCACACAGTTCGCACGGTGTCGCTTAGTGTGACGAGCGGGGGGCAACCTTTTTGTGCACATGTCGCACGGCGCCACTCTTTGTGACGTTCGGGGTAAAGTTTTGCGCACATGTTGCACGGCGATGCTCTGTGTGACGTGCGGAAGTAACGTTTTGCACATATGTCGAACGGTGTCGCTCTGTGTGGCGTGCGGGGGCAATGTTTTGCGCACATGTCACACGGCACCGCTCAGTCTTGCGAGCGGGGACAACGTGTGATGCGCATGTCGCATCACGCCGCTCTGTGTGGCGTGCGGGGGAAACGTGTGGTGCACATGTCGCACGACGCCGCTCTGTGTGGCGTGCGAGGGGAACGTGTGGCCCACATGTCGTATGGCGCCGCTCTGTGTGACATGCAACGTTTTGCGCACATGTCGCACGGTAGCTCTCTGCGTGGTGTGCGGGGGCAACGTTTTGCACCCATGTTCTACATCGTCGCTCGGTGTGACGTACGGGGGAAACGTTTTGCGCACATGTCACCCGGCGCCGCTTTGTGTGGCATGCGGGGGAAACGTTTCGCGCACATGTCGTGCGACGCCGCTCTGTGTGACGTCCGGGGCAAAGTTTTGCGCACATGTTACACGGCGCTGCTTTGTGTGGCGAGCGGTGGCAACGTTTTGCGCACATGTCACACGACACCGCTCTGTGTGGCGTGAGGAGGCAACGTTTTGCGCTCATTTCGCTCGTTGCCGCTCTGTGTGACGTGCGAGGCAACGTTTTGCGCACATGTCGCCGGCGCCGCTCAGTGTGGCGTGCGGGGGAAACGTTTCGCGCACATGTCGCACAGTGCCGCTCTGTGTGGTGTGTGGAGGCAACGTTTCACGCTCAGGTCGCACGGTGCCGCTCTGTGTAGCGTGCGGAGGCAACGGTTTGCGCACATGTCACACGGTGCCGTTCTCTGTGGCGTACGGGAGCAACGTTGTGCCCACATGTCGCACAAAGCAGCTCAGTGTGGTGTGCGGGGGCAACGTTTCGCGCATATCTCGCACGGCGCCGCTGTGTGTGGCGTGCGGGGGCAACGTTTTGCGCAAATGTCGCACCACGCCGCTCTGTGTGGCGTGCGGGGGTAACGTTTTGAGCAAATGTCGCACGCGCCGCCTTGTGTGGCGTGCGGGGGCAATGTGTGGTGCCCATTTCGCACGGCGCCGCTCTGTGTGGCGTGCGGGGGAAACGTGTGGTGCACATGTCGCACGGCGCCGCTCTGTGTGTCGTGCGGGGGCAACGTGTCGCTCACACGTCGCACGGCGCCGCTCTGTGTGGCGTGCGGGTGCAACGTGTGGTGCACATGTTGTACGGCGCTGCTCTGTGTGGCGTGCGGAGGCAACGTTTTGCGCACATGTCGCACGGCGCCGCTCTGTGTGGCTGGCGGGGGCAACGTTTTGCGCACATGTCGCACGGCGCCGCTCTGTGTGGCGTGCGGGGGCAACGTTCTGCGCACATGTCACACGGCGCCGCTCTGTGTGGCGTGCGGGGGAAACGTGTGGCGCTGATTGCTCCCAATTACTGTCATTTCGTAATATTGAATAGCAAGAAGGTGAGAAACAACTGTATTCTAGTCAATCGAAAAATCAGTCCTATGGTAAATAATGTCTGCATAGTGTTGCATTTCATTTGATGATGATAATGTTAAGTCGACATCCATACACTGTTGAAAATAACGGTGAAAAAATTGTACATTGACCTTGGGGTCGTTGTGCCGCTTCCAAATTAGAAACGTTACTCGGTGTAAACTTCGGAGATATTTATATTTTTCCACGACTTTGAACAAAGCTGTCGTATCTCTCACCATTTCACTGACCTTATGGTCGAATCGAGATGTCCTGTTAGATAAGGTGGTCTATCAATTTAGGAGTCAATGATATCTTAGATTGACTTATTCATCACCAAAAGCATATAAACTGTATATGTTCATTTGTACATCAAAATTATATATTCGTATTTTGCAGGGAATGCAAATATGTTTCCACTGAATCTGGCGAGCTGATTTGCATCCCTTAAACAGTTCATATTGAGTATGTTATCATTCAAGAAGCACATAAGTGAATGACTTCTATACTGATACAAGCGAGCCAACGATTGGCAAACATTTCCTGTAACTGATGCAATGAACAACAATTTTGGTCATTTATATTTATGAAACCCACGTCTGTGAAATCAATGTAGAATAAAAATAAATACGAGCAAAACGCTTGCAGCGTGAAACAGCGCTAACATCAACAATAACACGCCTCAAACTAAATTATATTATACATTGCAGGTACGATTTATTTTAAAATATCACGTTTGCATGTTATCTTAGAACAAATACAACAGAATATGCCCCCGTTACTACGCCGCACGGTGGCTCTATGCCAGCGAAAAGAGTTCCCAGTCCTGAGGACGAGCGAGCGAGGCCTGTTGGGTTGAACATGTTTCGGTTTCACTGTGCACCACTAATTTTGTCAAAGTCACATGAGTATTTCAGATGATCAAAGTAAATTCTGTTTACTGTGATGACGTTTCGAATTGAAATCGGGATTACCCGTAAAATCGCATTTCATCTGGGTCCTAAGCCGACGGTAAAACCGCTGACTCAGTCATTGTTATAACATTCCTCCCGCTTGTTACCCTGCTTCCTGCAATGATTATACCAAAAAGAAAATATTGTCTTCACTTATCTGATGAGAAATGTTCCACTAAAATTCCACAAATATAAGTGCATGCATTACGCACAAACGATTCACAATAAGACTCGATAAATATGTGTTCATGCAATAGTCCTGTTTAGTGCTGATATGAATCACCGCCCAAGGTATCGCGTTCAAAGACCATTAATAGCCTACTGTGTTCCTTTTGGCGCCGCAACGCAATAAAGCTGATCCCCCTCGATATAAACGAAATCACCACTCGTGGCTATTTCTGTGCTATTAGATATGCGGAATTTTACTTTCCCCTAGAAATTTCCCATGAAATAACTTAATCTCTCCCTCAGAAACAGAGCAGACAATTTAAACAATCTGGTATATGAATGTCAGTTTGACTGACATCACATTAGCAGCTGCGTGCAGAATGTATTCCTCAGCATGCCTCTTACCTCCAAATATTGATGTGGTGACCTCGATCAGTGCCTGCAGGTCATCAACATTTGTGTATTTTGATGTATGCCTCTTCTCCTTACTGATATATTAATGTTCCTTAATTCTGATAGCTGTTCCTTATTCTTTCGAGTGCTGTGACGTCACAAAGATCGTTAGGAGTCATCTTCTTCTGATAGCTGCTCTTGCTCTTTTTGAGTGCAGTGACGCCACAAAGATCGTTAGATGTCATCTTATGCTGATAGCTGTTCCTTCTTCGTTCGAGTGCTGTGACGCCACAAAGGTCGTTAGGAGTCATCTTATTCTGATAGCTGTTCCTACTCTTTTCGAGCGCTGTGACGCCACAAAGATCGTTAGATGTCATCTTATGCTGATAGCTGTTCCTTCTTCTTTCGAGTGATGGGACGCCACAAAGGTCGTTAGGAGTCATCTTATTCTGATAGCTGTTCCTACTCTTTTCGAGCGCTGTGACGCCACAAAGATCTTTAGATGTCATCTTATGCTGATAGCTGTTCCTTCTTCTTTCGAGTGATGGGACGCCACAAAGGTCGTTAGGAGTCATCTTATTCTGATAGCTGTTCTTACTCCTTCGTGTGCAATGACGCCACAAATTTCGTCAGAAGTCATCTTATGCTGATAGCTGTTCCTACTTTTTTCAACTGATGTGACGCCACAGAGATCGTTAGAAGTCATCTTATGCTGATAGCTGTTCGTACTCTTTTCGAGCGCTGTGACGCCACAAAGATCGTTAGAAGTCATCTTATTCTGATAGCTGTTTGTACTCTTTTCAAGTGCTGTGACACAACAAAGATCGTTAGATGTAATTTTATTCAAATAAGAATCTCGTTGGATTGCAATTTGTTATTCAAACTCAACAGGAACGTTAATTCCTATCCTATGTTCCCTGTGGGCAGCGCGGCAATAAAGCTGATCCGCCTTGATATCAACGAGAGTACTGCGATTACAAGTTCAATCCACGAGCCTCTTGCCACATAAAATGACCCTTATCGTGTGACTTATTGCCAGATATTGCCTACTTAGCCTAGTTATTGCTGGCAGGCATACTTGAGGAGGAGAGGCGCAAGGCTAGGGGGAAGGAGCAATGGATACTCCTACGATCGTAAATATTATGGTCAGCCCGATACCACCAATAAGGACAATTGGTATTGGAATAATCCCAGCAGAGTTGATTACATTATTCCGTCGCACGTTGTCATTTCTTTCATGAGATTTAGTGATACACTCGAGGTACATTCAAATAATCCCACAAACACAACTCTTGGGCGAAGAAGCAGATACAGCTTCTTTATTGATGAGGTGTTCATATATTTTAAGCTTATTTCGATTATCATTTCACAATGAAACACAAATGCTTAGCCCTTATAATAATTTCAACATACAGGCCTCATTGACAATTATTTATTTAAGGACACAAATCCCGGACAGGAAAATATTATTTACAGTCCATGCAACACCACTTCATTGGGTGGCTAACATGCAACACCACCTCATTGGGTGGCTAACATGCAACACCACCTCATTGGGTGGCTAACATGCAATACCACCTCATTGGGTGGCTAACATGCAACACCACCTCATTGGGTGTCTAACATGCAACACCACCTCATTGGGTGGCTAACATGCAATACCACCTCATTGGGTGGCTAACATGCAACACCACCTCATTGGGTGTCTAACATGCAACACCACCTCATTGGGTGGCTAACATACAAAACCACCTCATTGGGTGGCTAACATGCAACACCACCTCATTGGGTGTCTAACATGCAACACCACCTCATTGGGTGGCTAACATGCAACACCACCTCATTGGGTGGCTAACATGCAACACCACCTCATTGGGTGTCTAACATGCAACACCACCTCATTGGGTGGCTAACATGCAATACCACCTCATTGGGTGGCTAACATGCAACACCACCTCATTGGGTGTCTAACATGCAACACCACCTCATTGGGTGGCTAACATACAATACCACCTCATTGGGTGGCTAACATGCAACACCACCTCATTGGGTGTCTAACATGCAACACCACCTCATTGGGTGGCTAACATGCAACACCACCTCATTGGGTGGCTAACATGCAACACCACCTCATTAAGTGGCTAACATGCAACACCAACTCATTGGGTGGCTAACATGCAACACCACCTCATTGGGTGGCTAACTCGGTTATACTTCGAAACAGCTTGTTCAGGTACAACGAGCTTGGACGTTGTGCCTTCGCCCTGCACCGGCTGTTATGCCTTCGCCCTGCACCGGCTGTTATGCCTTCGCCCTGCACCGGCTGTTATGCCTCCGCCCTGCACCGGCTGTTATGCCTTCGCCCTGCACCGGCTGTTTCGTGTTTCCTTCAAGCTGGAGGCCATGCAGTGTGATATACTGTGGGGTCAACATCCTCGTCTATTAGCATTGATATTGAGATGGTAATAGATGGTTCTGCAGCTGAAATGCTTGTGACTCTGCTAGTTTGAAACAGCGATTTTGTGATGATGTTTAGTCTACAATGATATAACTCTTCAACGTTCCTGGGTGTGCAGTTTCCGATCTGTCGGGAACATGACAGTGCACAACAATCCAGTCTGGTAAAATTTCAATATATTTGCTTAGCAACGAAGAGTCAGAATTCAATCAGGAGCAGCCTGGTCACTCCGTCCCACTGCAGCACCGGATTCGACTTCAACGTTGTCTAAACTAAAGTCAGAAGCCCTCTCCGAACTTGCACTGGCTCCGACAAAGCGACGACTGTAACGGCCCAAACTTGGTGGCGGGTCCTGGACAAAGAGCTTCCGGACACAATTGCAAGGGATGGACAGAAGTGGACGAGTGGTGAGATGGACGAGTGGTGACAGTGGTGAGATGGACGAGTGGTGACAGTGGTGAGAAGGACGAGTGGTGACAGTGGTGAGATGGACGAGTGATGAGAGTGGTGATATGGACGGGTGGTGACAGTGGTGAGATGGACGAGTGGTGACAGTGGTGAGATGGACGAGTGGTGACAGTGGTGTGATGGGCGAAGGATGAGAGTGGTGATATGGACGGGTGGTGACAGCGGTGAGATGGACGAGTGGTGAGAGTGGTGAGATGGAAATCGGCTTTAGGAAACGCGTCGGGGCTGACATTGCGGAGGCAAACCCAAGGGTCACCAAAACTGAATTAAGATTCGCGGTGCGTCTTAATGTGAAGGACGACTGCCTGGTTCCACGCTAAGAAACAATCTCTATCTGTTCTTAATCAAATGAATGAATGGAAATATGATACTTTTTAACAATATTTGAAGAATCTCTTATGAAAGTTCTGGCATTGTTTTACATGCACTCCACAAGAAGGACTTCACAAACAGGAATTACGGGCACACAACGGAATTTTTAGTTTTAAATTGATTCATCGCCCAAAACTAAAAACGAAAACGTCCAAATCGCACTAAGAACGCTGCAGGGAACACCGGCACAACTGAATCGTGGCAGTTTTGTTGTTGCTCGCCAGACACGCGGGAGTATATCCAAATCAATGCATTATCATGTCAACATAAGCATAATTGCTAGCAGAATAGGGAGTGCAGTTCCATTTCTCTCTCAGACTTTGGTAAGTTATAAGCCTGATCACACTGTCTAATAACTAGGAATGAATATCTTTGTAAATATCGTATTCTGCAAATATCTATACATTAGATTAGGGCCTCATTCAAAGTTTTGTTCCAAAAGAACTACATTTATTCTTATCTTCCTAAACTAGCACAACAGTTGGATACGGCAGTTATACGCGACGACTTCTTGGTTTATTATTATGAAGTAACAAACACCCTTCACGTCCATCTTTCGAAACAAGCACGGCAGTTAGCATACGACAACTTTTTGATGTACCACTAGAAACTTGCAGAGCTTCGTCTTCTTCTCTCATTAACCTTCATTAGACCAAGAGTACACATGCTGTTGCGTGCAGCTGTTGACTGGTGGCTGAGAGGCTATGACGAGACGAATGCTTGCAGTTGTTGGCTGGAGGCTGAAAGGCTATGACGAGACAAATGCGTGCAGCTGTTGACTGGAGGTTTAGAGGCTATGACGAGACAAATGCGTGCAGCTGTTTGCTGGTGACTGAGAGGCTAGGACGTGACGAATGCTTGCAGCTGTTGACTGGAGGTTTAGAGGCTATGACGAGACAAATGCGTGCAGCTGTTGACTGGAGGTTTAGAGGCTACGACGAGACAAATGCGTGCAGCTGTTTGCTGGTGGCTGAGAAACTATGACGAGACAAATGCGTGCAGCTGTTGACTAGAGGTTTAGAGGCTATGACGAGACAAATGCGTGCAGCTGTTTGCTGGTGGCTGAGAGGCTATGACGAGACAAATGCGTGCAGCTGTTGACTGGAGGTT
>SDVV010033091.1:0-11341 GCA_016164225.1 Gammarus roeselii
TATGATAGTGACTGGAGGACGATGCATTATGCACCCGTAAGAAGTGAAATTAGAGAAAAGCAATCACGGTTTCCTCACAAAACTTTTGATTTTTTTTTCGAAAACATCAGCAAATGAGTCCAAATTTCGTTTTGAAGTGAATTCAAATAGGTGTCCTTCCAACATTATCAATTGGAATTGTCGTCGTGCAAATAATTCAAGAAAAACGAATCGCGGTGACGTAAAGCGAATCCTGACAAATAAAAAAAATACACAATCATTCATAAAAATTGAAAAATATATCAGAAAATGGAAACGAAAAAATAATACCAAGAAAATTTATTCATGTAGATAATTATTAAGATAGCCCATAGTTCACTGGTGAAGTATATAAGTTCTCTTTCGTAGTATATAAGCAAATTTTGTGTCAATTGAACGCAGACAACTGGTGATAAAAAAATAAATTTCGCCGATCACTGAAAATATGATCACTGGTTGAAAAAGGCCGAACACATATAATTTACAGAAATTCAAAATGAGACATTGACGCGTGATAGAGCTCGATCACGCGTCAATGTCTCGTTTCAAATTTCCATATACAGTAGGTACAAATTTATATGACCAATTGGTCAGGTGTGCTATTATAAATTGTAATATTATATCATGTAAGGTCGATTTCGTGTGTGTCGAGAAATTGTCGTGTAGCATTCAGGTCTGCGCCGAAGTGGGCCAATCAATTTCCGGAAATTATAGTCCAATTGTCAAGATAGTGTTTCAAGTGGGAGCACCACCGTCCGTAATTTTAAGAAATGTCCGTTGTGTGATGAGTTAGACGCAAAGGCAAGTGATGTGCAAGTTGGACTGATGCGATATGTGAGTGTAAAACGAGCGAACGCGTGAACAGAGGAATGAATGAACAAACCTTCACCAACCCTACTCAAATCAATGGCAGAACAAATCATGCGATGGCTCGGTAAATAGAGGGAGACAAAGGCAAGTCATTCCTAAGCGACAATCACTGGCTCCGGTCAGACGCAGAAAATAAAAGGGTGAACCCTCTTAGTTTTTTCATATTAAAAAAAAAGAGCAAGCAGTCCTTTTCTGGGGAGGTGAGAACTGACCTACGAGTAGGCAAAACCAATCCAGCTATGTTTGAGTCCCACCTGACTCCGCGTACATATATGAAGATCAGAATATCATAATGCCTAGCCTTGTCGTGGTCACTGTACGGACAAATGCTTTGAAAAATAGGCGAACGGCAACCCACTCTAACCTCTGGGAGACAGAGCGTGGGCATACGAGAGAGTAAACCGGGTATCATGAATTCAAATCGTTAACCCCAATTTACCGATCTAGCCTAATAAAATACACTAACACCTACGTCCAACACGTATTAAAAAAAATAAACAAAACATAACACATCAAGGCCACAATTTGAATGATTGTCTTTCGATCAAACGGGAAATGCAGTGTGTCCGACGTAAATATTAGGATGATGCGCATCCAAGTTCAATTAATTGAATACATAAATATTAGGGGTTTATATACGTAATTTATGAGATGTGTGAGGCACAACCTGTCATCTGCGTGTGATATTTACTATGTCCATAACATATGTACGGCAATTAGTCAATAAGTCATTCCTCCCGCATTGTGTAATTAGCTCATAAGCTTTGTTCCCATTTCGCATATGCTAGTTCAACGGTACCTTGAACCAACATACGCTGAAATGAGCAAAATAATACAATAAAACTAGTAGACAGTCTTTATCCCATCTTTCCGTGACCCCCTGTCAAACATGCAAAACGTTGTAAAGATCGGTCTAGCGAATTGTCAAGCAACATGGTTGTGTGCCTTAAGCAAAATATCAAAGTCCAATAAAAATTTGTATACAGCACTTTCCAGCAAAGCCAAATATGCAACCATGTCGCTAAACACTTGGATCGAGTTTTTTTTTCACAATTGATCTAACCGTACGATACGTGCCATAAATCCTGTATGTTGCAAGTAGTCGCACGCTCAGAGAATAGTTTTTCTCGACAAAAAAATGGCATTCAAGTAACACAACCAATCATCTAACACAATGTATTTCATAATATTCAGTCATGCCTAAAGACACCACGCAGCGTGTCTTCCCACGTTGAACATCCCACGGGTCGAGAAAACGACTGGTCGAGGGAGTACTACGCCAATTCGCCAGTGCAGCGCGTTCCGGCAACGTGCGGCATTGAAAGTGAGGACACTTTTCCAGACATTTTCGTAAAGCTTGAGTCTTTAGCACTGCGCGAGAAACAGTATAGGCCTGTCAACTCAAGCTAAAGTTACACGGTGGGAAACCCTTGCTTTGCGTATTTCCTATCACCCTCAGAAGTGTTTCTTTTAGCAAACGGCAGTTCGTCCCCGTTTTAGATTTCTTGACCGAGAGACGTTGACAAGTGTATGTCATTTGGGCCTTCCTGCTAAAATCAACGAGCCAGCAATTTGTGGCCGGGATCCGATAACGAAGACGGGCTGTGTTTCACTCTCATAGCCCATGGTAACTATGCAGATGTAACGAATTAGGGAGGAGTCTAAATTTATTTGTATGCCAATGAGGGTCAAGGATTTGGGATAACACGCCCCCTCAGAGTGACCAAACTGTAGAGTGGTTCTCTTATTGGAGGATCATTTCAAGTACATAAAGCGAGGGCCACCTCTATGTTAGTAGTCAGGTGGTGAAGGGATTGGGACTTCACACTTCGTTACAGAACAGCTTTGGAGGAGGTAAACCCCATTAGAACAGCGATTGAACAATGACAAATACTCCGGCATTAGGTCATTCCATAGGCTGTTATTAACTTTGTGTGATACTTTGCTAGATAATATAAGTATTGTCGTGATAAATCGTTTCATACTTAGATGCGAGTAATAATTCCTCAGTATTTATATGTATCGTTTTTGTATCTTCCTACAGGGTAGGTTTTACATTGCTTTTCCTTTCTACTGTTCTGATGTATGATATCTACACTCATCACGTTTACGTTTACATGTTCTTTTTACTGTTCAGTTTGATTATCTACACAATACATTTTTCTGATGTGTCTGTTTATATCACAATAATTATTGAGGCTCGTTTGAGAATTACCCTGTTGACCTGTTACTATGTTCATAACTCAAAATAATATTATAGAATATCTTGTAATTATTTGAACCTTCTCCACCTTTAACGTTTTCTAACAACATTCAAACTATTAAAGTTATAACAATAGTAGCTGGAGGACGATGCATTATGCACCAATATGATAGTCTCTGGCGGACGATGCACTGTGCACCAATATGATAGTAACTGGGGGACGATGCATTATGCACCAATATGATAGTAACTGCGGACGATGCATTATGCACCAATATGAGAGTAACTGGAGGACGATGCATTATGCACCAATATGATAGTAACTGGAGGACGATGCATTATGCACCAATATGATAGTCTCTGGCGGACGATGCTTTATGCACCAATATGATAGTAACTGGAGGACGATGCATTATGCACCAATATGATAGTAAACGCGGACGATGCATTATGCACCGATATGATAGTAACTGGCGGATGATGCATTATGCACCAATATGATAGTAACTGGCGGACGATGCATTATGCACCAATATGATAGTCTCTGGCGGACGATGCTTTATGCACCAATATGATAGTAACTGGAGGACGATGCATTATGCACCAATATGATAGTAAACGCGGACGATGCATTATGCACCGATATGATAGTAACTGGCGGATGATGCATTATGCACCAATATGATAGTAACTGGCGGACGATGCATTATGCACCAATATGATAGTCTCTGGCGGACGATGCTTTATGCACCAATATGATAGTAACTGGAGGACGATGCATTATGCACCAATATGATAGTAATCGCGGACGATGCATTATGCACCGATATGATAGTAACTGGCGGACGATGCATTATGCACCAATATGATAGTAACTGGTGGACGATGCATTGTGCACCAATATGATAGTCTCTGGCGGACGATGCTTTATGCACCAATATGATAGTAAGTTGCGGACGATGCATTATGCACCAATATGATAGTACCCACAATCAAGCACTTATACTTAGTTATATTTCAAGGCCTAAATCGACAGTTTAATGTAATCAATCATTCAATTTAAAACACATCAGGCCGCCTCTCGTCACCCCGTCCCACACAATCATGCCAGTCATGGCAACACGTGATGCATCACGTGGCAACGCATGATGCCAGAGGAAGTGAACTTTAATGACGGTAGGTATTACATTGATTTATGGTTGTTACAGGTAATAGAGCAATGAGCAGGGGTGGCTAGAGTATAAGGATATGGTGTGAAAAATACGGTGAGATCTCTGTCCAGCAAGCTCAGTGCACTGGATAGAGTAATAGAGGTCTCGTGCTTCGAGTACACTGAATAGGGTGAACGGGTTCACAGGGTTCATTGGATAGTGTTAACTGTGCCATGAGTACATTGGATAGAGTGACGAGTGACCTGTTTACACTGGGAAGAGTAAACGAGTGCCCTGGGGACATCTAGATAGAGTGAAAAGTATCTTAAAACATAAGATGGAGCGAAGCACTAGATTGAGGGAAACTATCTTAGAATCATTAGATGGAGTGAGGCCTTAGATAGAGTGAAAAGTATCTTAAAATATATGATGGAGTGAGACCCTAGATTGAGTGAAAGTATCTTAAAAACATTAGATGGAGTGAGACCTTAGATTGAATGAAAAGTATCTTAAAATATATGATGGAGGAAGGCCCTAGATCGAGTGAAAAGTATCTTAAAACATAACATGGGGTGAGGCCCTGGATTGAGAGAAAGTATCTTAAAAACATTAGATTAAGTGGGACCCTAGATTGAGGGAAAATATTTTAAAAACACAAGGTGTAGAGTGAACAATGTCTTCAGTACAGTAAACGAGGGAACAGGGTCATGAGTACACTATACAGAGTGAGCAGGGCCATGAGTACGCAGGATTGAGCGAACGGTGCGATGAGTATTCTGTATAGTGTCAACAGTATCATGAGTACCGTTGATTTAGTGACTAGTGTCTTGAGTACTCAGGATTGCTAATTTGAGTGAACTGACCGATGATTATGCTGAATAGAGTGAAAAATGTCAGTGTGCAGCGTCTGATACACTCATAATAGAGTGAACGGGGCTGTGAGTGTACTAGATTGCCGGAAGATTTCATTTGGTGAAGTGTGCTGTGGGAATTATACCCCTGCCAGCCAGCGTGTCTTTCTAGGACGGTTTGCGTGTTTTACTTTATTTTGATGGTGAGCGGCGACGACCCCATCCGGGATATGGACGAGCGTTCAAACGCACCCTACCGATTGCAGGAGGTGGGAAGTGACAATTTATTTTTCAAATTTTGAACTTCAATAACTTTTGAACGGTACGTTAGAAATGTATATTTCAAACTATTTGTCGGCAAAGCTAGAAACGCTCTTAAATAAACAAATACTTTTTGAGGCTCCTCGAAAACTCTTTTGCTATAGTACATTATTATTAATAAATAATGCCACTTCTATCCCTACACTTGATGTTTTACACCGTTGGGTGACTCTATCGAGGTCAATATTACTGCAATCATAGTCATGGTGGGGGGACGGCGAGGGGGATGAATTGATCGAAACGCCCTTGATTGTTGAGTTGTAAAAATACAGAGACTAGGCCGAACCCCTCAGGAATGCGGGGGGAACGACGGCAAAGCGCACCTCACACTACTCTCATACACTTGCACTCGCACAAATTATCTCTTTTGCGCAAAAGAGTCCGTCCGGAAGACTAAAAAACACACATGAGTGCGGTCCGAGGTCAATGTCAGCAGAAGGGCCCGACAGTGTGACTGGTTTATCCCTGCCGCATCATGGTGACCTCCCCCCCCCACCCACAACCATCCCGTTTCTCAACGAGATGCCTAGGGCGAGAAAGCCCATCAGGGCTGCGTCAAATATCATCCATTCACAATCATTCTCAACTCACGCTTATTCATTGCACGCTCTTCCGTTACCTCCACACTCACGTCTCTTCTGCCTAACGCCTGCCTAATGCCATCCATCCGCCCAGACTTCGATCAACTTCTAGTCCTACGTCGCCTCACCTTCGCCTTCATCACCCATTTCACCAATCTCCCTTCATCCACCCTCACCGCGTGCGCGAACCATCTCAAAATAGGCTAATCTACTCTATCCAATGACTTCTTCACCATCCCCGTTCTAATTCGAACGAAGTCGTTATTGATCCTGTCTCTCAGCGTCACTCCAGCCAAGCTCCTCAAACATTTCCCCTCGAAAAAATTCTACCTTCTCAGCCCCGTAGAGATACATTTGGGACAACTACACCTCATGCAACCCTCTCCTTGCTTCCAGTCTCCGTCCTACAGCTCATTACACTCTTACACTCTAGTTCAGTATTCTTCACATGAGAGTACAGATACTTAAAACCCTAAACTTCATCCAATAACTCTCCATTTAGGGTGACACTAATTTTGCTTGCATCGACATTCCTCGAGCATCTCATTACTTTACTTTTACCCACGTTCACTCGAAGATTTCTAGTCTCACACTCTACTACATTCCGACACTAGCCTACACAGATTCTCTTCTGAATCCGCCACCAGATCGCATCATCCACAAAACAGTAACTGGCTCAATTGCCAACTCCGCCCATTCACTTTTAACAGTTCCAAGCCATAACTCACAACACTCGTGTTCACTTCTTTGACCACTCCATCCATGTAGAGATTAAACAGCCAAGGAGACATAACGCAGCCTTGTCTCAGACCCACTCTCATTGTGAACATCATTCCCCTCGCTCCCCACTGTAACCCATGCTCTGCTGTCAACGTAGAAACTCTGAACCGCTTTCAGCAGATTCTCACCCACTCCATGCAAACACAACACCCTCCACATCTCATCCCTGTCAACCCTGTCGTAGGCTGATCCAAAACCATCAAGGTCCAGACTTGTCTTACCACCAAAATCTGATCGGTACACCCTCTACCACTCCGAAAGCCCCACTGTTCTTCGCGAAGTGCACCATCCGTACAATCTCTAATCCTTTTGATCAGCACTGGCCACACAACTTGCCGAACACACATAAGAAACTGATACTTCTGTAGGGACAGCCATTAGAAATAAAGACACTAATTTATGCATTGTTGTGCCAATAGAGTTACGTTACCCTTCATGTTATTGTGCCAATAGAGTTACATTGCCCTTCATGTTATTGTGCCAATAGAGTTACATCGCCCTTCATGTTATTGTGCCAATAGAGTTACATCGCCCTTCATGTTATTGTGCCAATAGAATTACATTGCCCTTCATGTTATTGTTCCAATAGAGTTACATTGCCCTTCATGTTATTGTGCCAATAGAGTTACATTGCCCTTCATGTTATTGTGCCAATAGAGTTACATGGCCCTTCATGTTTGTTGTGCCAATAGAGTTACATGGCCCTTCATGTTTGTTGTGCCAATAGAGTTACATGGCCCTTCATGTTTGTTGTGCCAATAGAGTTACATCGCCCTTCATGTTTGTTGCGCCAATAGAGTTACATGGCCCTTCATGTTTGTTGTGCCCATAGAGTTACATGGCCCTTCATGTTTGTTGTGCCCATAGAGTTACATGGCCCTTAATGTTGTTGTTAACACGTTGTATTCAGCCTGTTCTCGGGGTGCCATCGTTAGTCACGAGCTGAGTCTCCATGGAGAGTGGCACAGGGGACCGCTTAGGAGGCAGTGTTTCCTCTTCGAATACGTCAAATACTTTTATTTTATTGAGTTTATAGCATTCTTATTTTCTTGACCGCCTAGCAATGCGGAACAGCATTGAGATACAGATACAAACGCAAGACTAAGTTAACAGGAGGGTGTTACGACGACAAGATGCACCTCACACTCATCTTATCCACACACACACACATACCAAAACTTAGCCTTCCAGCGCTGTAGGGCCGAGTTAATACATTACATTGCAGTTCCGTCATCTGATATTCTTTAAAAAGAATCACCCTAATGTTCATCATGGATACTGTTAGCGTTGTAGGGGTCTTCTTTCTTGTCCCCGCCCCTTCACTACACAAGACTCGTCACCCACAATATAAACACTCTTGCGTTGTTCATCCGTCATGTTTGTTTATTGCATTTACACGGTCAAGAAAAGCTTTCACGGCAAAGCTGTGAGGTATGAACCACAGAGACAGCTCAGGCTTACCTATTCATTGGTTTGGTGGACTCAGCATATCAGTTGCATTGGATGAGTCTGCTCTGAACGGCTGAATATGAGCAATCGGCAGGGTAAAAACTTGCAACTAAAGCTGGACAAATTACAATTACGAATTACATTTTCCACTTCTTTATCTGAGTCTCGCGAAGCTGAGTTAGACAAAATATTCTGAACTTGTAATTGAACAAAGTATCTTGCCCCGTCACCTTCCTCGTCCTGTAACGTTAGTTAATTGAGGGCTAGTAGAGGACGTTAGTGTCCTGAGACAATATTTGACAGAGTAAGTGATATAAAACAGCTGTACCTCGATTATGTAAATTGGAGACCACAATCACAGCAGTGAGTTCGTACTGCCAACAGATTAGTAAATATTTTTAACCTTCGATAGAGAGTTTTCTCTCCGAAATAATCATAGAATTATATTGACTATTTAATTTCATTTTGTATGCATGTTCCATACTCTCTCCTCGGTCGTGTACCCACATTACTGCCTTCCAGCACTATCCTTCTCCTCCGCTCTTTCACCCCTTCTACCGGCCCCTCCCTCTTTTTTCCACTCCTTGCAGACGTGGTTTTCCTCGATCCCTCCACCAGTTCTTGCAGCCCTTCCAAACTTCACCCCATCCTAGCAGCTTCCCCTCCTACACTCCATCAATCCCTTCCCAACAGTCCTTCCCACAACACTCCACCTCTTCTTTGCAGCACACCATTCAATCCTTTATCAGCGGCCCACCATTCCCCCCATTTTTAGAATCCCGCACTCGACCCCTTCCTAATGACCTCCACCTTCCCACTTGACCTGTTCTTAGCAGACCTATTCCTCTTTTTCCCCTCTTTCTTAGCAGTCCGTCATTTTACCACTTCCTAGCAGCAGTGGCCACTCCATCCCCTCTACGCAGCCCCCCATTCACCTATGTCTAGCAGTCCTTCCCCCTCCTCTGCAGCTCCCAATCCATCCCTTCTAAGGAGCCCTCCTTCCACCCCTTTCTAACAGCCCTTCCCCTCCACTCCTCCTTAGCAACTCAGAAACTTCTTTTTTTTTCCCGGAAGCCTCCTCCCCATCACCATCCAGCCCTTCTAAGCATCCCTCCCCCACCTCTTTTCAGCATCCCACCCCCCTCCACCCCTCTTTAGCAGCCTCCACCACTCCATTCCTTCCTGGCAGTCCCATACACCCCTTTCCGGCCCACTCCCCGCTCTACCACTCTTTAAGGGCCTCCCCCCCCTCTATTCCTTCCATGCAGCCCCCTCCCCTACATCTCCTCTCCTGCTCTTTCTTCATTATATTCTGTCCCAAACCAATCAGCGATTTCACCTCGTGGTTTAATTTGAGGAGACAAACGCATGTGTGGGAACCATTACCCAACCCCTCATGAGGAGAGGAGGGGTTATGCCCCCCCCCCTCTCAGGTACAGCAGCCGGTAGCTCGCTGACGTGCACAGGAGGAGGGATGACGTACACAGGAGGAGGGATGACGTACACAGCAGGAGGGAAATGTAGTGTGACCGAAACATTGATGGGTTAATAGTGTGCTGAAGTACAAAGGTGTATTCAGATACGGTTTCCCATTACTCTGTCCCTATTAACCCTTTGAAGTCGAAGGACGTAGGTCGTCAAGATACACAACTCTATTACTTCGTCCATATTCACCACCTTAAAGTTGGACGAAATATTTTGCAAATGTCTCTAGAGACGGCATCGAGTGCAAGACTGTTGACACGTCCTTCCAGAGCATTGGTGCCTCATCACCAGTCCTTGGTAGCCTGCGGCGCGATGTCATGACCCACTGGCGGTAACCTGCGACGCAATGTCGTGACCTACTGGCGGTAACCTGCGACGCGATGTCATGACCCACTGGCTGTAACCTGCGACGCGATGTCGTGACCTACTGGCGGTAACCTGCGACGCGATGTCGTAACCCACTGGCGCTGACCTGCGACGCGATGTCGTGGCCCAATGGCGGTGACCTGCGACGCGATGTCGTGGCCCACTGGCGGTGACCTGCGACGCGATGTCGTGGCCCACTGGCGGTGACCTGCGACGCGATGTCGTGGCCCACTGGCGGTGACCTGCGACGCGATGTCGTGGCCCACTGGCGGTGACCTGCGACGCGATGTCGTGGCCCACTGGCGGTGACCTGCGACGCGATGTCGTGGCCCACTGGCGGTGACCTGCGACGCGATGTCGTGGCCCACTGGCGGTGACCTGCGACGCGATGTCGTGGCCCACTGGCGGTGACCTGCGACGCGATGTCGTGGCCCACTGGCGGTGACCTGCGACGCGATGTCGTGGCCCACTGGCGGTGACCTGCGACGCGATGTCGTGACCCACTGGCGCGATTAACAGACAGTGGCACCACGTGCGCTCGTAAGTCACTCTGCACCGTGCGACGCACGAGTGCACACTAGTACACAGGGCCCTCGTGTGCGGCCACTGTTTGTGCTGCGAATATGGTAGTAATCTCCGCGATCATGAGAACATCACCAACAAGTCAATAATCTATGGTTATATGCATTTAGAGCCGTCTGTTTGTCGGTGCCCAATTATAATGCATCAAGTGAAACTGAATTAGTCGGTTTACTAGCCCAGTACTTCTTAATAAGGACCTGCACAAGTCCACAAGTTGTCCTGTAACAGTCCACATGTTGTCCTGCAGCAGTCCACAAGTTGTCCTGCAACAGTCCACAAGTTGTCCTGCAACAGTCCACAAGTTGTCCTGCAACAGTCCACAAGTTGTCCTGCAACAGTCCACAAGTTGTCCTGCAGCAGTCCACAAGTTGTCCTGCAACAGTCCACAAGTTGACCTGCAACAGTCAACAAGTTGTCCTGCAGCAGTCCACAAGTTGTCCTGCAACAGTCCACAAGTTGTCCTGCAACAGTCCACAAGTTGTCCTGCAACAGTCCACAAGTTGTCCTGCAGCAGTCCACAAGTTGTCCTGCAACATTTCACAAGTTGTCCTGCAACAGTCCACGAGTTGTCCTGCAACAGTCCACAAGTTGTCCTGCAACAGTCCACAAGTTGTCCTGCAACAGTCCACAAGTTGTCCTGCAACAGTCCACAAGTTGTCCTGCAACAGTCCACAAGTTGTCCTG
>SDVV010033092.1:0-11341 GCA_016164225.1 Gammarus roeselii
CACTAGGGTGCGTACATATCAAACCTAACGTTCTAAAGGATTGGAAGCGGAGGTCCGTTTCGAGTAAGCTTTTTTTCTTTTGCGCACTAGCGTGCGTCTAACACTGCTAAAATTTTCACATTTTTTCTAACGTTGAAAGCGTTGTTTCGTTTATTCCTCGCGCACTTAGGCGTGCGAGCCTACTGGAATCAATAATCATCGAGCCCTACGGGGGAGCCTATTATGACTCACGTTGAGGCTCTGGTGGAAATGAGGCCCAAATCAATCAATCAATCAATCTATACCTGATAATCTCTCTTTGGCGAAGCATCGCAACAGAGAAATTACCCTTCCTCGCCGCCTCCCCATATTATTCTGGAAACAATACGGGGTTTTCCGCTGCTACATTCTTGATAACGGTTCGGTAACCGTTTTCTAGTGCAAATCGACTCTATCGAAGTTATTTCTCAACTATTGAATTACACGTTATTGTTTGTGATGATGTAGCACAGGAGGAGGAATGGGTCAAAGCTCCTATGGTTGAAGAACAGTTATTTAAAGGCGCGTAACCGAAAGAAGGGGAGAGGGCACTGGGATGACTGCCGGCTCATGGAAGGTTCAAGTTAAGAAGCCCTGGGTAAGTTTATGCAGAGCCCGGATAACTTGAAGGCTTCAATTCTTTTCCCTCAGGAATTTATGCATACGCACCTGCTTTTTGTAAACCTATTATGCTTCCTTTCAGCATATGGCCAGACAGTGGCAATAGGAGATAGCCGTTCTAACATTAACCTTCAATGAACCCTCATTATTTGCCTCTGCCGCACACTGGCGCCTGTGTTTACCTCAGGGAAATAGAGCGGCGAGGCTAAATATTTAAACAGGATAAACAGTTGAAAACGAAGCACGCGTTGGCTGATTACAGCAGTCACCTATGCACGAGTGTCACGGTTGACATACAGATACAGATCTGAATCCACCAGAAAAGGGCGTGGCCGACGTCAGAGCGCACCTCACACTCCTCTCATACATTCACCCCAAACAAATTTAGCTCTTTGGCGCTCGAAGGTCAACCGAGCCCTCCCCCACCCATGAGCATCCTGTTTCTCAACGAAACGCCAAGAGCGGGAAAGCACATCAGGGTAGCGTCAAAATTCATCTATTTACAACCATTCTCCGATAACGCCTCTCTATTACCTGCTCTCTTGCTACCGCGACACTCACCTCCACTCAGCTTCTTTTGCATCACCTTAACCAATCTCACATGATCCATCCTCACCAAGTGCCCGAACCATTCCAGAACACGCGAATCTGCTAACTCTGTGCGTCATTCCAGACATGATCCTCAAACATTTCATCTCGAAAACACTAAACCTTCTTCAATCTTCAGCCCTTGCCCCCTAAGTCTCGACTCCGTAGAGCACAGTTGAAACAACAACCCCCTCACAGATCCCTCTAGTTGCTTCCATACCCAACGTCCTTCAGTTTTTCGCGCGTGTGTGTGTGTGTGTGTGCGCGTGTGTCGGGAGAGGGAGAGAATTGGTCGGAGCTTGTTCCTGCTTCAATTGTACTTCAAATTGGACAAACTGTAGTGGGACCTGCGAAAGTGTAACCAAGATGAGCATGAAACTCTTGACTTTACAATGATATACAGTAACGTATTTTTCAGGCATACCTTCTTAACTATGTTATGGAGAGAATATATTTGTAGCTGTGATGTATTCCCGAGTGCTGCTGTGCGCCAAGCCAGGCCGGCGATAGTGGTTGACTGGCATACTCATGCCCTCCTTCCTTGCCGGCGACCACAAAAATGTCCCTCACTTTAAGGGCCGCCCCAGTGCGTTACGACCTCACCCTCATTCCAGCACCGAGAGGCTTTTTCGTGACCATCTTGCACAGTGCACGACCTATCCCTGCTAGCATCGTTACGACCTCCCCCTCTTTCCAGCACCGAGACGCCTTTCCGTGCCGATCTTGCACAGTGTACGACCTATCCCTGCTAGCATCATTACGACCTCCCTCTCATTCCAGCACCGAGACGCCTTTCCGTGCCGATCTTGCACAGTGTACGACCTATCCCTGCTAGCATCATTACGACCTCCCTCTCATTCCAGCACCGAGACGCCTTTCCGTGCCGATCTTGCACAGTGTACGACCTATCCCTGCTAGCATCATTACGACCTCCCTCTCATTCCAGCACCGAGACGCCTTTCCGTGCCGATCTTGCACAGTGTACGACCTATCCCTGCTAGCATCATTACGACCTCCCCCTCATTCCAGCACCGAGACGCCTTTCCGTGCCGATCTTGCACAGTGTACGACCTATCCCTGCTAGCATCATTACGACCTCCCTCTCATTCCAGCACCGAGACGCCTTTCCGTGCCGATCGTTTAGATATCAAGTGTAAGTATATCGGCTTGACATTGACATCGCCGCGAAGATGATTTTTTTTAAGTTGATCCAAGCTGCTACTCACGAGTAGCAGCTTGTTCAATATTTTATTAAACATGTATTGATTCTTTTTTTCGGTAAATTAAACACGATCTCTTCGTGCTCTCACAGTTCTTGTTTGGTCAATTAAACACGGTCTCCTCGTGCTCCCCCAATTGTTGTTTGTTCAATTGAACACGATTTCCTCGTGCTTTCGCAGATGTGGTTTGGTAAATTAAACACGACCTCCTCGTGCTCTCACAGTTGTTGTTTGATCAATAACATGATTTTATTGTGCTCTCACAGTTGTTGTTTGATAATTAAGCACGATCTCCTCGTGCTCTCACAGTTGTTGTTTGATCAATTAAACACGACTACTCACACTCTCACAGTTGTTGTTTGATCAATTAAACACGATCTCCTCGTGCTCTCACAGTTGTTGTTTGATCAATTAAACACGATCTCCTCGTGCTCTCACAGTTGTAGTTTGATCAATTAAACACGATCTCCTCGTGCTCTCACAGTTGTTGTTTGGTCAATTGAACACGATCTCCTCGCCCTCTCACAGTTGTTGTTTGATCAATGAAACACGATCTCCTCGTGCTCTCACAGTTGTTGTTTGATCAATTAAACACGATCTCCTCGTGCTCTCACAGTTGTTGTTTGATCAATTAAACACGATCTCCTCGTGCTCTCACATTTGTTGTTTGATCAATTAAACACGACTACTCATACTCTCACAGTTGTTGTTTGATCATTCAAACGCGACTCCTCGTGCTCTCACAGTTGTTGTTTGATCATTCAAACGCGACTCCTCGTGCTCTCACAGTTGTTGTTTGATCAATTAAACCCGACTCGTCATACTCTCACAGTTGTTGTTTGATCAATGAAACACGATCTCCTCGTGCTCTCACATTTGTTGTTTGATCAATTAAACACGATCTCCTCGTGCTCTCACAGTTGTTGTTTGATCAATTAAACACGATCTCCTCGTGCTCTCACAGTTGTTGTTTGATCAATTAAACACGACTCCTCATGCTCTCACAGTTGTTCTTTGATCATTCAAACGCGACTCCTCGTGCTCTCACAGAATTCCTCGGCAGCAGAAACATAATTTAGCAGTACTCTTTTAACTTAGATTGAGGAATGGTTGAGCTTGAATCATTATACTAGCGATTGCAATTTTGGCCACAAAACAATTATATATCATCTGCTTCCCGTTTCCATTATTGCATAGATCACTTTAGAGGACAATAGTTTTTCTTTCTTGTGTGTACGATACGAGAATAGTTTGATCGTTAGCTATAATTCAGAAGAGCACGAACGACAAACATTTCGACAAGCAAGGCAGATAAATGGTGACTGTTTCAATTCAAATAAGATTGTTTGGTATGCCAATTGTTGCATTCTTATGCTACGCAATAATAATACTACGCAATAATACCAACAGGACCGCTCATATTTTACAGTTGCAACAGGCTCTCTCATATTTCATCATAATAGCAGCAGATACAAATTTCGACGCACAGCCCCACAGCTGTCAGTGGTTCACCCCTCCTGACTCATAATGGAGGACCCTCATCTTGTTTCACAACGAGACGCCAAGAGCGGAAAAGTGCATCAGGGCCGCGTCAAAACTCAATCATTCACAACCATTCAAATATCACGCCTATATATCAATTGCACGCTCTCTTGCTACCTCCGCACTGATGTCTCTCAGCCCTAACTCCTGCTTCACGCCATCCATTCACACAAACTTCAGTCATCCGTTCGACCTACGCCCCTCACCTCCGCTTTCATCCCCCCCTTCTCATAAATATCCCACTCCCCATACTCACAATATGCCCGAACCACCTCAGAATGAAACAATCTGCTCTGTACTCCAACTTCTTCACCAGACTCTCATATCAAACAATTCTAAAAATAAGCTCTCTAATATTACATGATAAAAGCAGCAAGCTCTCATATTACACAATAGTAGCAACAGACGTGCTCTTACACTTTAATAGGGACAGGTTCTCCCATGCCGCTCAATAGCAGCACAGCCATTAAACAGTTGTTTACATTAAAGGCAATTACTGTGCGCAGCTGGCATTTGCATTACTTGCAATAACAGCAGCCGGTTTTTATTTCAAGTGCAAGTTAAAAAGGCTATTATTTATAGTATTTTTAATTTGCAGCAGTAGGCATTTGTATTATCTACAATACCAGTTACAAGGGTTTGCACTACTCGCAAGGCTCAGCAACAGGATAGATATCCAAATACCTACTCACATTACCTTCTGTACCTCTCGTGCCCTTTCTCGTGGCCTCTGTACCTTTCGTGGCCTCTGTACCTCTCGTTCCCTCTTTCCTCGTGCCCTCTATCGTGGTCTCTGTACCTTTCGTGCCCTCTTCCCTCGTGGCCTCTGTGCCTCTCGTGCCTTGTGCCCTAGAGTTATTACCTGCACTTTGCGATTTCCACTCCTGTCGAGGACTTCATAGTTCTACCACAATACCGTCCCTGACGACAGTCCCCTACTCATCATGATTAGTCCTTCACAGTCCAAGACGACAGTTCTTCACTGTCTAAGACGACAGTCCATCTTTGTCTATGACGACAGTCCTTCACTGATCCTGATGAAAGTCCTTCATTGTCCCTGACTACAGTCCTTCTCTGTCTTTGACGGCAGTCCTTCACTGTCCCTGACGAGTCCTTTACCGTCTCTGACGACAGTCCTTCACTGTTCCAAACGACAGTCCTTCACTGCCCCGATGACTGTACTTCCACTGCTGTCCCTGACGAGGCCTTCTCTGTCCCTGACACGGTCCTTCATTGTCTCTGACGACTGTCCTTCACTGTCCGTGGTGAGTCCTTTACTCTCCCTGACGACAGTCCTTCACTGTCCATGATGGCAGTCTTTCACTTGTGCGACCGACTCGTGTTCCGGCCTGCCTGCTCATCCCGTGTAATCGCCCCATCTACTCGCCCCCGTCTACTCGCCCCGTCTATTTGCCTCGTCTACTCGCATCGTCTACTCGCCTCGTCTACTCGCCCCCTCTACTCGCCCCGTCTACTCGCCCATTCTCTTACCTTCCTCATTCCCCTCTTCCACATCCTCCGTACTTGTTACTCGGCCTTTTCCCCTTTTCTTAACTTCCCCCATCCTAATCATCGTCTTTCATCACCCCGTGTCACTTTACTACTTCATTTTACTTTCCTTCTCTCCTTCAACTCACTTTCGCTCCACGGATTTCTTCAATTTTTTTGTCGCCCTCCTTCTCCCTATTTTTCCCTTAATCCACCCATAGCTAGCCCATAGCTATAACACCAATGGCAAGGGTTCGCACTACTTGCAAGATTCAGCAACAGGACACATCTCCAATTACCTGCAATTATAAGACCGGTCCCTCACATTACCTTCTGTACCTCTCGATGGGCTTGATGTCAGAATGCGCTCCTTGTCTCCCTCTTCTCCTTATTATAACATTCTGTTTTTTTTAGCATGATGTGTTTTGACGCAACAAATTTTATTGCTATTATCATTATTTCCTCGCACTCCTCCCACCTCTCCTCCTACCTCTGACAATCCCTCCCTCCTGTCCCATGCCTTCCTATCTCACCGTCAATTTGCCTATCGTACTACTCCTTTATTTTACATTTCTCATCCGCGACTCCGTTTCATTATTTCCCGTTTCAATTTATTTTCAGTCATTGTCATCCCTTTCGGATTCTATCATCATCCCATTTCCATCACTCCCTATCCTCTCACAGCTCATCTTTCCATCACTCCCTATCCTCTCACAGCTCATCTTTAAATCACTCCCTATCCTCTCACAGCTCATCTTTCCATCACTCCCTATCCTCTCACAGCTCATCTTTCCATCACTCCCTATCTTCTCACAGCTCATCTTTCCATCACTCCCTATCCTCTCACAGCTCATCTTTCCATCACTCCCTATCCCTTCACAGCTCATCTTTCCATCACTCCCTATCCCTTCACAGCTCATCTTTGCATCACTCCCTATCCTCTCACAGCTCATCTTTCCATCACTCCCTATCCTCTCACAGCTCATCTTTCCATCACTCCCTATCCCTTCACAGCTCATCTTTCCATCACTCCCATTGCTCTCCCAGTTCATCTTTCCTTCCCTCGATCACACCACTTTTCTCTTACTTCTTTTATCCTCCTCCTTTCGCCATTTTCCCTCACCTCTAATCACGCTGTATCACTTTCATCTATCTCCACCAACACCTTCCCTTCCTCACTTCTAATCCCTCTCTACCTTCCCTTCCTCACTTCTAATCTCATCCATCTCCCCCAACACCTTCCTTTCTTCACTTCCAATCATTCTCTATCATTCACCCACCCATCACTTACCTCTATCTCCACCATCACCTTCCCTTCCTCACCTCTAATCCCTCTCTACCTTCCCTTCATCACCTATAATTTCATCCATCTCCACCAACACTCATCTTTCCATCATCCCTCACCTCTAACCTCACCTATAATTTCATCCATCTCCACCAACACTCATCTTTCCATCATCCCTCCCCTCTAATCACTCTCAATCGTTCACCCACCCATCACTTTTATCCATCTCCCCCAACACCTTCCCTCCCTCACCCGTCTGGGAGTCCTCAACTATCACTTTGGTAAAAGAGTTCCAAACTGGCAACTCTTGAGCATCAAACTTCCATCGTAAACTTTTGTCTCCAATTGCGTCGCGGTGCCGACCTCAGGCTGGCAGGCTTCCGAGGCCATGCCCTCCCACCATCCATCACTTCGCGGCCGGCCATTGGCTGACGGCTAAAAACGCTCTCACAAAAACGCGCTCCTCGATGCTTTTTTAAAACCACCAGATGAAACCATCACGAAACATGGGATTTATTTGATGCCGAGTTAGCATTTTTGGATTGTTTGGCTAAACTGGGCGTTTTCTTGTGTCGAGGGCGTAGTATGACATGAGATTTGTAAAGGGAGAGTCCGAGTAGAGCAGTCGCTGTCAGCTGTTGAAATGGACGCAGGAGTGCCCCTTTTTTTAATTTGCTCCAAGTTAATTTAAAGCTTGTTAAAGGGGAAAAAAATCAGGACCAAGCGTACTAATATGAGTTATAATTAAATTGTTTTGTTGAATTACTTAGTGCGTTTGAAAAAATATGTTATCGAGAAAAAATAAGAATTTTGTTGGATTAAAGTAATCAGAAGTTTATACTAAGCACAATATATATCATGTTTGAAGAAGGTCAATACTGACAACCATAGATCTGGTCTATGTTTAGTCTGTCTATTCGATTGCAGATTAGTTGGTGCGGAGGTGGGGAGCATTGCAGCTCCAGTAATCTATAAACATCGTCACTGTTAATAAATATCCTTTAGTAAAATTCTGAACATCTTCATGGACGAATAACACGTCGAAGGATTGAAGAACCTCCAACGCTCTCGCGTTCTCCCTCCAACTGTTTTTTTCAGGGTCTTGATTAGTATTCATGTCTCTTGCACGCGTCATGAAAAATGAACCTCTTCAACTCGAAATAAAAACTTCCCTCGACAAGAGAAGAATTGGATTTCGTCCCTCGACGACTAGAAGGGCAGTTTAGACAGGCTCGTGATCAATACTAGACCATGTGAGCTAGACCGTTGGTGCCCTCCTACTCGGCGTCCCAATGCCGAGTTTGCTTACACTCTTTCACCGCTGTCAGTGGACCAAAAGTTTCAGCACAGGGTAGATAAGATACAATTCCCACGCTCAACTTTTGTAATCGTTTACAGAATGGCGTAGATCGTCCTGCATTGATCTATTAAAAGGCTCGGATTGTGGGACAAACTCGTGTCATTAGTAGGCATAGTACCACAAAATATGCATTACAGTGACGCAATTTTTGTCGCGTGACACACGTACGCAAGTGCACCAGAGTGGCTCCACAAAGCAGAGACATCTTCGCAGCCAATTAGAAGCATATCAATGATTACAGCTTGCATGTCACGTGGGGCCTTTAAAAGTGGCAATACTCAAGCAGAAGGCTGGGCATCATTAGACTCGACGTCTGGGGGTTAGATGAAGGGCACGTGATCCTCGGGAACAGGGGTGACCTGACTCATCAAGTGTGTCCAGCTCAGTAGAGTTATGTAACCCTATACTAATGCTCTGACGCGCATCATCAACTAGACTGGCATTGTTTCTCAACACATCAGAAGACAACCCAGGCTCTTCCAAAGGATCTCGAGCTTTTCTCAATGACAAAATTAGGATGTATTCCTGAGATTCGTTTGAATTGCATAATCAATTTATATTTGATAGACACCATATTGAAAATGAGAAACTGTCACCTTATTTAAAATACCATATCAAACTTTCCACATGAAACGACGACTACAAAGTCGTGCCTGTTAATTGTTCTATTCAACTTTTCTAGTCCCGCAATCCCCTCACCCCATCCGCCAGTCGCTGAACTCCTAAATGGTTCAAAGCTCAACATCACATCAAATCCATCTAACTTTTACCTCGCATCCGACGAGTTGTAAGCTTTGAAGCTTCGGTCGTTAAAGCAATATGCATTTGGTGGGCAAGTCACAGCAGCGGAAGGTGTTGTTGGTTTATTTTTAACATTTGCCGAACATCCAAACAAAACGCTATCAGTATTAGTTGGGTATATGTAGGATGAGAGAGCTGGTTGTATTTACAAAAATTTCGATATTGCTTTTCATTCCAATAATTTACTGTAACTGTACCTGAGCAGAAAGAACCTAATCGAGAGGCGATTCTCTGGTGGAAATGAGGCTCAAATCAAATCAAATCGAGAGGCCAGTACTTGAGAAAATATAGTCTTGACTTTACAATGTTCGCCAAATACATATCTCGTGGCTTCCACTCCGTATTTTCGTTCGTTATGCCCATCAAATCACATCGCTGAAACTCGTACATATCTGAATGTTTGCTTTAGAGCTGGATACTCCATTCGGGCGGGCGAAGATATCTCTGGTAACCTCGGCAGTACCGAAGGAGATAAAACAATGCAGAGAACCCCTCACTTGTCTTTTTATATGGTCCCTGCCCTAACGTAGAATAGATTTTGAATTCACATGAACTTTGAAGGATCTATTCAGGGAATGACGCAGGAATTGCCAAAGATCCATACAGGGAATTACGCGGGAATTGCGGAAAATCCATGTCGTGAATAACATGGGAATTGCGGAAAATCCATATCGGGAAGAACACGGGAATTGCGGAAAATCTATATCCGTAATAACACAGGAATTGCGGAAGATCCATGCAGGGAATAATACGGGAATTGCGGAATAATCATACTGGCATTAACGCAAAAATTACGAAGAATCCATGCTGACAATAACGAGGAAATTTCAGCGGATCCATGCTGGCAAAAACGCAGAAATCGCGGAGTATCCATATTGGTGATAGCGCAGAAATTGCGAAATATCCATACTGGCTGTAACGCAGAAATTGCGGGGATACATTTTGGCAATAACGCAGAAATTGCGGATGATTTACAATGGCAATAACGTAGAGATTGCGGAGGATCCACACTGGCAATAACTTTGAAATTACTGAGGACGCATACCGGCAATAACACAGGAAAGGCGTATCTTCCATACAAGAGGGTATACAGGAATTGCGGAACAGAGAGGAACACAGAATTTTCGGGGATCCATACAGAGAGGAACACATAAATAGCGAAAAATTCATAAAGATGGAACACAGGACTTGTAGAGGGTACGCACTGGCAATAATACAGGACCTGCGGAGGGGATTCCTACAGAGAAGAACACAAGAATTGCGAAGAATTCATAAATGGAGGAACACAAAAATAGCGGAGGATCTATACAAGGAATAACATGTCACACATAGGGCTGAAACACATAGACATATACAAGATACAAGGTATGTTATGCCAATAAAAAGAGTTAGACGTGGTACTTTTATATAGTTATATTACATTTTTATTATGATTTTAACTGTATGACGATTGAAAGAAGTGTGTTTACAGTTATTTAAAGAAATTAATATTTTATATATACCATTTACTGTTTTTGACGTCAGTTACATCATATGCTGACTACTTTATTTCCTCTTATATATATTTGGCAGATTCACGGATTTGTTTAAGGATTTTTTGTTTCCATTCATTTGACGAGAATATCCTTCAGAATATATTTCAGTAAATAATAACTAAAGGCATACACGTTCTGAGCAATCCGTCAGTGATAATTTTGTTTCATGTTACTACACCTGGAGTAACATGTCGCATAATAACTAAAGGCATACACGTTCTGAGCAATCCGTCAGTGATAATTTTGTTTCATGTTACTACACCTGGAGTAACATGTCGCATAATAACTAAAGCCATACACGTTCTGAGTGATAATTTTGTTTCATGTTACTATACCTGGAGTAACATGTCGCCTAATGTCAAAATCAGCACATCGCTGGTCTCATTTCAGTACACTGGAACTGACTTCGAAGATCTGTAGATTATTCACGATCAGCGGACGGTTGAGCGATGAGCGGAACAGGGACTATTACAAGAAACAGCGGAGGGACCTCCTTTTGAGAACAAACAAAATTATTATTAGTTATTATTAAATCATTTAATTCCATCGTCTAGCAATGGGTTTTCAATTTATCTTAAATTACACATAACACTTCATTATCATGAACACTATTTGAATTGACGTAATTAATAGTTCAATTGAATTCGTCGCAGCTCAGCGCTAGCATGCCGCCGGTTCTTATATTATGCAACAAATTATTAATTACAATATTATAATAAATGATCAATAGATAACGTCTTTTTTGAGGTAGGAATCATGAATGCCTGTTGTTGAGAAATCAATAATAAATGAGGTTGGACAATCATGAATACACGGGGTGGAGAATTCACGAATACATGGGGTTGGAACAATTACGAATACATTGGGTTTGGGGGGGGGGGGG